>PVJA010057991.1:0-10231 GCA_004027025.1 Myocastor coypus
TTTAGTTGTTTGATCAATCTTATATACCTATATGTATTAATCTAAACTGATCCGATGATGAAAATATGTAATATAACCATTGTTAAATTTAAACAATAAAACAATTGGGAAAAAAAAAAAAAAAAAGAATTAATTCATCCTAATAGCCACAGTGCCTAGCATAGACCCTGACAAAGAAATGGCACTCAGGAAGATTTTCTGGTTGGTATATGAAAGTACCTATTCCAACGGCTTCTCAAGCTTTAGTGTACTCATAGATCACATAGGGAGGGATGTTTATGAATGCAGATTCTGATGTCTAGGTTAACATGAAAATTTGCCTTTTCCCCAAGAACTGAGAGAGTGATGAAGCCATTGAGTTAGAAGGCTTTAGAAATCATCACATGTTAGAAATTACACATTACATTTTACCTATACCAATGGTACAGGCTCCTTGAAGCTTTAAAAAGAATACACATGTGCTGCTTTTTCATTATTGTTCATTTTTTAAATCTTTATTAAATATTTTTACTTAATGTTGATTTCCAAGTAATGTAATGTTATAGTCTCTAAGATACAGAATGAGAATTAGAAATGATTTATATGAAGAAGAGCAGAAAAGTAGCTAGATAGAAATCAACTGGAATAATTTCTGCTGATGATCTTTTGTAGAACAAGAATAGATGTTTTAAGAAAACACATCTGTGTCTGGATTTCATGACACAAAATATTATTGAGGCACAAAACTTTCAGTAGGATTATGGGTAGTAAGCTGGACATTTTGTTAAACAGTTCAATACTTGTAGTGATTTGATAATGGTTAAAGCTGGGATTAGTGGACATTAGCTATTAGTATCAAATGAGCAATAGTTTTAAGAAATTAATGAGGAAAGGGAAGTATTCAAACCTCAGCAATGGCTGTGGTAGAGCTTGGCGGGCTAAATCCTGGTTTAGTTAAGTAGAGGGGCCCGGGTTCAATCCCTGGCACTGCATGTTGCGCTGGCCCCGCCCCAGGGCTTGCTGAAAAGAGTTCAGGCGTGGTGGTGCATGCCTGTAATCCCAGCATTAGGGAGTTAGAAATCAGGAGGATCATTATGAGTCTGAGCTGTGTAGTGAGGCCCTGCACAAAAACCAAAAATCCTCAATATCTCAGCGAGCTGAACCACTTAAAAACAAAGTATATAAAAAAAAAGTATAAAAAAAAATTAAAAAAAACAAAGTATAAAAATTTTGAGTTCATAAGCAGTAATACATAATATACATATATTAATATACATATTATAAATATGTACATATTTTATAAATATGTGTTTGATATAGTCAATCTTTTTTGGTTTTAAGCCAAAGAAGAGCATTGAATTCAATTTGAAATTAACTTTTTTTTTTCTTTTTTCATTTTTCATCACTTAGTAGGCAGTCTCTCCTGTTATCTTTTCTAGATTGCCAGAATGATAAAAGCAAAACAAATGAAACTGCAGGTGGGAAAAGGTAGCTGAGATAGAGATGGTGGTGGGAGGGTTTCCTGAGTCTGAGAGGTCTGCTGTCCACGCCATGCATCTCTTAGGGCTTGATCGTTGGCCTGGGCTGAGAGCTTTGGATGAGTGAGATCAGTCAGATCAATGATGGATGAAAATCAAGGCCCAAATGAGTACCCACGGACCTGGGTAGGCTTTGTGTGGTCCTCAGATACAGGTGGTAGCATAATTCCAGGGCTCACACACCTGCCACGTTGGCAGAAAAACGCGACCTTCTGAATCTGATGGCTTCTGCCCTAAAGATGGAGCTTGGGGCTACACATGTATTGGACTCCAGCCGAAGCTGGTGTGTGAAACATAAGGAGCCCACACCCTGCGTGTTATTTTTAATTTTATACATTTTAATGAGACAAAAAATAAAATAGCAATGAAATAGCTTCAAAATAAGTTAGTAGCATGGTTATAATAATTAATACCCTGCATATTGTTGTCTTCAAGTCTTCATAGTAGTTATTCAGAGGACAAGATGCAGACCTGATATCTTGTCTAAAGAGTGTTAGTAGAAATGTTCATTTGCAATGAAATAAGAGAAAGTAGCTGTATATCTAGCCTCTTTTGTGTATACATATATATGTATATATATGTACAATTTCTTCTTTTTAAAGTTTCTAATTTTAGGAGAAAATATACCATGTCTTCTAAGTAGTTATAAGTCCAAGAGACAGTATGAATCATAAAACAAAAAATTTTAATTAAACAATATGCACAAAATTAAGTATTGATTAATTAAAACTAAATTAAATATTTAAGCTTACCGTGGTCTTTAACTGTTTAAAGTATCATTTCTGTAATCACACATGTAAAATATATGCGTTGCAACTCACTTTAGTGAGGGCAAGGGAAATACTGTAGTATAAAACCTTTTGTGATGCAATGGAAGCGAAAAGCTGTGCGTCTGTTTACAAATAGGAAGGAGCACACGCTAATGAAGATCTTCCTCAGGGACCTCTGCGTTATAAAGCATGTTTTTAGAACTGTGCTAGCGCGTTAGCGTTCCCTTTCTGTAAGCCAGGCCCCACGTTCATGCCCTTCCTTAAGTAATTGCCATTTTCTGCAGAGCTTCCAGAGACTCTGAACAAGGCCCTGATAATAGAAACCAAAATCCTGAAGTCATTTCACTCAATTAATTTTCATAAATGAATTTTACAAAAACTACCCAACCAAACACCCTGTTCTTCAACTTCTCATGTGACTTTCAAAGTAAAAGCATTTAAAACCTCTGTTAGGAAAAAAATCAATACTTTAAGGACAATTACTCCTTACATTAAATATTTGAGGCTTGAAAAGCTGTGCAATTTACTAATTAATAAATTGATGCATAAATTTTTAAAATATTTATTAGAATCAAATTTATGTGCTTTAAGTTTTCCACAATGTTTTAATAGTTAACTGATATTTGAAATAAAGCACAAATTGGGGCAGGGAAATAGCTCAGTAGAATAAGCACCTGCCTGGCAATCACAAGGTCCTTAGTTCGATCCCCAGTGCTGAAAAAAAAAAAGAAAAAAGGTCTGAAATAAAACACAAATTATATAAAACTAATGATTTTTGACTTTGTGAGAAAGGGTTTTTCTGTGCAGTTCAGGCTGGTCTTCAACTCCCTTGGTCACCTAAGTTGGCCTCTAAGTCACAGCAATCCTCCTGCCTCAGCCTCCTGAGTGCGGGGATAACAGGTGCACACCATCATCCCCAGCTCAAAGTTAATTTTAGAATATCTTTAATTATACACAAATAGTAGCTAGGGAGATAGCGCAGTAGAATAAGTGCTTGTCTGGCAAACACAAGGACCTGAATTCAATCCCCAGTCCCACAAAAAATTATACACAAATATTATACTATTATCCACAGACCCTACATAAGTTATTCTTTTCAGTTGAAAAGAAATTAAAATAAATCTTCATAATTTTCCTTGTAATAGTCTTGGGTCATTTAAACATTGATTAATTTAAAAGCATAGAAAAATATAGAAACGACAATAAGTGATTGGACACTCTGAAATTTCTTCATCTTTTTTTTTTTTTTTTACCTTGGATAAATCCAGGTTTTCAAGGGAAAACTTAACAACTACCTTCAAAATTATTTAAGAATAATCACTTCCTGGTCTTTTGGCTAAGATCAAGTGCAAAATTATTTAAGAATTATTTATTCAGCCAAATTAATTTAAATAATTTTAATACATGTAGTTTACATATGATAATTATAACTGCAATAACATCTATATCTCTGCTGTCTTGACTACCTTAAAAATAATTTAGTTGTATTTAGTAATGTTAGTAAATGTTTTATATACACAGGTACAATTAAATATAGATGTGTGTCTTAGTTACTTTTTACTCATTTCTGGGACAAATACCCAACACTCAAGACGAAGGAAGGAAAGGTTTATTATCTCACAGTTACTGGAGGTTTCAGTCCATATTCAGCCGGCCCAAGGCTGAGTGGAGCAAGGTGCAGAGCATCCAGTTCATGGGGGCAGCACAGCAGAAAAATGGTGACAGAGGTAGCCAACTGAACACAGCAGCAGACAGCAACAGCTCTAGTCTGTCTCTCTGTCTCTCTTTACATTCCTATCAGCCTCTCTGCCTTAGGATATCCACCCTAGACCACACCCATAGTCCCAGTCCTACTCAGACCGATAATCCCATCAGTACTAAAACACATAATCCCAGTGATTCATGAGTCAAGTCTCAATCTATAGAAGTCCCTGCCCAATAACTACATGAGGCTTTGGGGGGACAACTAGACATAAACCATAACAATGTGTATAACTATAACTATATAAATGGAGAGAACATGCATATGCATTTTGTATTCATATACTTTTAATATTCATCAAGTACTTGAAATTTGCAAAATATATCTTCATCTTAGTATATCTTAATGGTTTATAAAATTATGAAATCATAAGTTATTCTCAGAAGAGAATTTATAGGTGGATTTTATAAAGCATGATATCAATTATCTGGTATTTCTGTCATGACAATTTCTATGAATTTTGTGAGCACATGACCATGTCAAATATAACTGTAAAATGTCTTAATCTATAACAAATATATTAAAAACATAAAATATTCATGGGCATATATATAATAAACATAATATTTTGGTTGTCATGGCATTAGAATGTGTTGCAGTAGAAGATTTTGCACTTATGTGCTGTACTTTGTAAGAATTTTAAAAATACGTATAAGTTTAAACTATGCAATTTTATTTTAGTATAAAATGCTTCTGTGATTATAACAAATTATAACAAATTGCAAATATTGTTGAAAAAGAGATAAATGTGAGAAATTTGGTCAAGCTTTACTATCAGATCCCCATAGATTTTCTTAGTAGTTAGAAATCGTTATACTAATATCAGCCTAAGGACTATCATTCTCTCCTCCTGATAGTACATGGAAGTGAACAATGATTCTGGATAGGCAGAGGATTCATTAATAAAAAGAATTTCCTGGATGTGGGCTACAGGTAGAGCTCCCTGCCTCCCTGGAGCAGCCCTGTCTGACCCTGACAGTCCTCACCTCCTGCAGGTAGTCTTAGCACAAGGAACAGAATGACATTCTTCAAATTTCAATTTTTATCTTGTTTTTCCTGAGAAATGTGTTAGGATTAACTTCATGGTATCCCTAGAAAAGTAACTCATGATTAACACTGTGAGACAAACATACTAGTATACTTGATTGTTTTTGGTGGGGGGGGCGGTGAGGAGGGTCTTTTCTTGAGACAGAGTCTCACCGTTCAGTTTAGGCTGGCCGTGAACTCACTACGTAGCTCAGGCTGCCCTCCGACTCATAGCAATCATCCTGCCTCAGTCTCCCAAGTACTGGGATTATAGGTGTGCATCACCACACCTGGCTCTCTATTCGTGTTTCTAAATGTGCTATGTTTTAAAACTATTTTTAAACAGAGGCAAGTATTGGTGTATCTCAATAGTTGCAGCTCATAACTAAATATTATTAGTTATAATTCCTTTGCTTCCATAAAGTGAAAATAATACCTATCATGGAAAACAGGGATAGAATTTACCATTATATTAATACCATCAATATTATTAAAATATTATGATCATCTTTATGCAAAAAATCGGACAACTTTGATGTAGTGGACAAAGGCATACATTTCTATCAAAACTGTCCATCTCCCATTGAGACCTGGACACTACTTCAATAGCTGTGATTTCCTAGGGCAATGGGAATTTAGTAGACATGGAATGATCAGACATTTAGACCATGTTGACATCTTAGGGCTTTTCTGTTGTTGAACTGAGAGATCTGAGAACAGGTGGTGAAGAATCTAGGGCCTAATGGAGGATGAGAAGACACGTGGAGAAAAGCCCAGACCCCGGGAAGAACAGGGTCCTCCCACCACACATGGAGTAAGGATGCAACAGGTTCTCCTGCACAGGAGAGAGTGGACATCCTTACAAGGATCAGATTAGTGAGGCCTTTTATTTTTTTTTCCTGAAAGGATAACATAAAAAGTAAGTGTTACAAAACAAGGAAAAATTAGTACATAGTAGATATTATTTTTAATATTTATATCCATACTAAAGCCTATTAAAACTATAAATTTCAGGGGTCAGCGCGATGCCTTGAGGTCTAAAGAGCCTGCTTAGGCAAGCTTAGGCAACCGCAGGGACCACGGTTCCATCCCAGCACCACATGCTGCGCCAGCCCCACCTCCATGGTAGGCTGAGCCCTCCATTAAAAAAAATCAAAACAAAAACAAAACAAAAAAACCCCATAAATTTAATAGTGTTAATAGTATTTTTATTTTCTTGTTTTAAATTTCTACTATCTTGTGTTTCCCTTCTTCCTCCTACTTTTCCTCCAAGTCTTTTCTGGGATACATTTTGCTTTTGATATAGCCTTTTATCATCTTGGGTATTTTTGCTTTTGCTTTGTTACTGGGGATGGAACTCAGGACCCTGCCAGGAAGGCACTTATGCTGATGAGCTCTATTCCAAGCCCCTTGTTTTCAGTAGAAAAGAGAATTTCTTATAACCAGGCTCTATTACGACTATTGAGAAATTTTCATTTTTACGATGGTCTCTGTGTTTAAATCTCAAATCCAGCACCTACTGGCTTCTGTATTTTGGATATATTAGTCAAAGCCTGTATCTCAGTTTTCTCATTTGTACAGAGAATATTAATGCAGGTAATGATGCTGTGTTAGATTCACTATTGCATATGTTAATGTGTTAAAGTGTTCCTTTTGAAATGCTCAACCGAAAGTACTCAATAAATGTTATGAATTAGTTGGATCTGGCAGTGTGCTTCATAAAAAGAGCTGATAGAATTAACAAAATTTTTATGTGTCTCTCAAAAATATATACAAAAACTAATATTTTATTATTTAATTTGTATCACTGAAAAATTCTCTTAATAATCTAAATTTCCCTTATAATTCTACATTAGTAAATGTCTTTTTTTCTGAATCACTTTTATAAATTTGCATATTTACATATTTGCACATATACATTAATACCAAATTAATTTTAACTTGAAACAAATTATTTTAATTTAAAAATATTTATTTATTTATTTATTTATTTATTTATTTATTTATTTATTTATTTGGTACAGGGTCTCACTATGCAGCTTGGACTCACAGTGATACTCCTATCTCAGCCTCCTCAGCCCTGGGACTATAGGCGTGTGCCACCATGCCTGGTTTCAGTGGCCAGCACTGCACACCCAGGTTTCTGGGGCAACACAACATATCAACATATGGAACCAGGGATTGAACCTGGGTCCCTTGTATTTCTCAGGCAGGCACTTAGACTGTCGCGCTATTTCCCCATCATCAAACAAATTATTTATTTTCATCAAATTTATATAAACATTTTTCTATTAGCGGCCTAATTTACTAATTCTTTATTATTTTTCATTTAGTTTTTAAATCATCTTTAATGTGTAAGTAAAGTTATTTATTCATTAAACACCAACCTTAGACAAAAGGCTGGTTTTTTTTATGACATTATTACATAGTTGTTCAGAGTAGAAATTTCTTTTCTTATTGTTATACAGCAAGAATTTAAGTTGGGTTTCTATGTAATTTTTATTTTATTTTTTACTTACTAACTCTTAGATGAAGAATTGCCACTTCCAAAATACTTTCAAAATGAAGAGATGGAACTATGAGCAACTATAATTGATATAGCTGATTGAAATAGAAAAACAAACCAAAAACATCCCTTAATCATAATTTAGTTCATAAAAGAGAAAAATCACTTATGCTGTTGATGGTCCCGTCCTCTATGACGTGATGTCATAGATGCCTTAGTTTGTACAAGTACACTTTGTGATGCCCACACATGATGCGACTGCCTAACTAGACATTGTTCAGCATGTATTCTTTTTTTTTTTTTTTTTTTTTTTTTTTTTTTTTTTTTTTTTTTTTTTTTTTTTTTTTTTTTTTTTTTTATTTTTTTTTCTTGTTTCAGAATCTGTTGTTTATTCACTCATTTTTGTGGCCGGCTCAGCCCGCCCAGAGGGCAGGGCTGGCGCAGCATGTGGTGCCGTGGATCGAACCATGGTCCCTGAAGCTGCCTAAGCTTTCCCAAGCAGGCGCTTTAGACCACTGAGCCATCCTGCCGGGCCCCAGCATGTATTCTTTTATTAAGCAATACATGGTGTCTTTTATCATTGCTGGAACAAATACCCAACATCAAAAATAAAGGAAGGAAAGGTTTATTTAGCTCACAGTTACTGGAGTTTTCTGTCCATAGTCAGCTTGCCCAAGACTGAGTGGAACAGGGCAGAGAGCATCCAGTTCATGGTGGCATAACAGAGACAATATGGTGACAGAAGCAACCGACCAACCAGGGCAGCAGAAAGCCACAGCGAGAGTCTGTCTCTCAGTCTCTCTTTAAATTACATTCAGGCTCTCTGCCTCAGCCTATCCACCTTAGGCTATACCCTTAATCCCAGAAGGCCTCAGGCCCATACTCCCATTAGTAGTAAAACACATAATCCCAGTGGATCATGACTCAAGTCTCAAGCTCTAGAAGTCCCTGCCTCATGATTGCATGAGGCTTTGCGGGGACAACTAGACACAAACCATAATACATGGTATCATTCTTGAGACAGAGTTAATCCATCTAATGCAGTGTACCAGAAACACCTCCATTTTTTCTGCAGTAGAGAACAACTTCAGTGCCGCAGCCTGATTGTCCTTGTTTCCAGGATCCATGCAGGAAATATATTTTCAGCTTCTGCATGGCAAACTGGAGAACATAATGTTGTCCAGAGGTTATGAGAAGTGATATATGCCTTATGTCAGGGATAAAACTTTTAAGAATGAGATTCGCTACTTGTCTATTGAATGACACAAGGTGTGTTCATGTTCCTGATCAAAACTATGTAATTTAGGGGCTGAGGATATAGCCTTGTGACATAAGCACTCCTGAGTTAGATGCAAGGTGCAAGGTCCCAAGTTATATCCAAGGTACTGAAAAACTAAAAGAAAAAAAAAAAGCATGAAATTTCCATCAGCCTGAGAAACCAGAAATATAAGGGACAGAGCTCCTGCCACATTCTAAAACATGCATTGGGTGGCAAGAAAATTCAAAGCAGATGTTTGTTCAAGTGTGTCTCTGTGATTTTGTGGGCACCTTTGTAACCTGTATTGGCATTATTTTACAAGATGTGCTCATTCACTACCAACAACTCTTTGCCATTTTCAGATTTTGTCCTGCTTTTGGTCCATATAAATTATATAGTTTGGACCTTTGTGCATTCATTATATGCAATATTTTCCTCTTTCTAAATTTTTTGAATAAATGATAATCTCTCAGATCTTTAAGCATCCTGTCACTTTTGCTAGAAAATTTCAGATATGTCATTAAAATTACATGCTCTTCGATGTAAAAATCTGTACAAGTTCTTCAGTGATACAGTCAATTCATTTTCACAGTGATTATCAAACTTCAAGCTTTTATTGCTTCCTATATATAGGTACTTGTATAATGCTTATATGGCTTTTATAATAAAAAGAGATGACTGTAATTTAGAAGAAACTGGTGAAAAGATCTGTCCTTACTTTATCCACAAAATGACTCCCTTTTAATAAAATTTCCTTGAGCTGATTTAATGGGTTAAAACCATAACACATGAAAAGTCTTTAAAGTGAAGTTATTGAAATATGTATTAGGAAAGAATTTCAAAGCAGATACATATTCTGGTATGTTTTACAGAAATTACAAGACAATTACCTGCACAACTAAAAGCAATTAGGTTTGATAATTTAGGAATATATTTCAGGAAATAGACAATTGTTTTCAATTTCACCTCATCACCATATAGATGCAATTATACCACTTTCCATTTTCAAAGACTAATTAGCTGCACAAAAACTGGCATCTTTGCAGTGCAAGGCATCATAATTGAGATTTCAGCTTTTAATTTCTGTGTGTCTGTTCTTTGATTTACTGCCTTATGCTAGGTAATTTTATATACATCTTTTGAAAAATATTTTTAAGTAATTATTTCCATCTTTCCTTTGAAATTGCATTCAAGGAGAAAGTTTAAAAAGCAGTTCAAAAACATTAAAAACATCAAAAAACATTTTATGTTTAACAGTTCCAAACATAAAAAAGTGTTTTTTAGGATCTAGAACTTTTGGCTTCCAGTCTTACATATTTTGAGACAGGGTCTCGCTATGCAGTTGAGGCTGGTCCTGAGCTCACTTTTGTAGCCCAGGCTGGTCTCAAACTC
>PVJA010057992.1:0-10236 GCA_004027025.1 Myocastor coypus
TTTAAAACACCTAAAAAAAAAAAAAAAAAAAGAACCAAAGCTCAGAGGAAGGAGCCTGCTCACCTCATGTTGGTGTCTCTGGTTTGTAAGGGGACCGCATAGCTGGAGCTCTGCTGTGCAGAGGCTGCTCCAGGCAGCTGATCCCACAGTGGGAAGGGCAGAGAGGCTGAGCTGCATATGTATGAAAGACTGGGTGCTCTTAGGGGAGGGAAGTGCTGCTGCCAGAGGTAAGAGGCAAGCGTGGGTGTTGTACAAGGGGACTGGGAAAAGACCAGAAAGAGCAAATTCTTTATTTCCACTTGAATGTTTTATCTTCTTTCCACTTCACCATATCAGAATTGCCTTGCTTGGAGCCTACAAGGAATGTGGATAATGTGGTTTGCAAAACGTTAGTGCCAACACTATAAAGCAAAATTTAAAAGAGTGAGTTTGGAACTGGAAGGCAGTGATAACTGGAACACCTACAAATATAAATGATGGAGACCATCAAAAGGATGTAACACATGGATATACAATGGGCACCATATGAGCATGAAGACAGACTCTTACCAAGCTCAGAGCTTGGGTTGCTAGGCAACCATCCTATGTGATAGATTCCCACCATAATAGGGACCAGGGCAACTCAGATGAGATGTGCTGGGCAAAGTAGTGCCCAAACCTCTGTGTGAGTAGCTCAGGGAAAGTAGAGAGTGAGGCAGAGCTGCCCAGGTCTTAACTAAAGGCAATCACATGAAAATAACCTTAAAAATATTGTGGCAAGTAAAACAACACAAGTTCAAAGAGACAAACATTATTTAATTATATTACTCTACCTGTCTGATCTATGTGGAAATGCAACTTCCTGCAGACAGAAAGCAGATTAGAAGTTACTTGAGCTTAGAGGACATGGGCATTATTGGTTAATGGCTGTGGGGTTTGTGTTTGGGATGACGCAAAGGATTTAAAAATCAACAATGGCGACTGTTGTACAACATTGTATGTGCAATTAGTGCCACCAAATTAAACATTTACATACAGTTATGATGGCAAATTATGTAATCATAATTTTAAAAATTAATAATATATCCAAATCATGGACTGCTATCCCAATTCTCAAGTTACTCTCAAGGGCAATACAATCATTTCTAACATCACAACCTGTATGGGCCTCCAGGAGGTGCCGTAAATCCACACCCTTGTATACTTGTGCCCCCTGGCTAATCAAACAATTGAGGGCTAAGTCATTCATTAATAGCAGTGGTCAGCTAACTAGCTAACTACCTGTGAAAACAAGGATTAGATTAAGTCATGGTTCATAGAAACTGAACAGTTTTATTTTTTCATTAAGTGATATAATGGCACTTGCCTGAACTCTTAGCAACTCCAGAGGCTGAAGCAGGAAGATCACAAGTTCAAGGACAACTTGCAAGATCCTGCTTCCAAATAAAATAAGAAGAAAGGGCTGGGGATGTAGCTCTAAGGTAGAGCACCTGCCAGCATACAAGAGGCCTGGGTTCCATCTCTAGTACTGCTAAAAAAATTTTTATATGACACTCATTTTAGATCATTTATATACTTATTTATTCAAATAACATCAATGTCAAGTTATTAGAAACATAAAAAGGGGTTATGGTTAGGAATAAAAATAAATAGGATACTGACCTTGTCCTGAAAGACCTTGGAGTCTAATGAAAAGCAAAAAAATCTGATAAATAACTTGAGAAGAAGAGGAAGAGTGAGTGACCTTCACTCACTCTTCAAAGAGACAAACATTATTAAATTATAAATTTATTTATTTATTTATTTATTTATTTATTTATTTATTCACCCCTGAGGGGGGTGAATGGTGTGGACAAAAGGAGGTCATACTTTCTGAGGACTCATCAGCTTCCCAGGTTTCCTGGCTTCTCAGTAGCCAGTGCCATACTCTGCACCTCAGTTTCCTTCTCTATAAAGTGAAGATAATAACCCCAGGCCTGCACAGCTGTCCTGAACATAAATGAGGTATTAGCAGTTGGAAAAACTATATGATAGATTGATGTAAGAAACGTTAAGAGTCGTGCAAATTAGCTAACAAGCATTACTTTAGCGAGTCAACAGATGAAGGAAAGACAGCACTTGCTTCTTTTTACAAAAATTTGTATGTATTGGTATAAATACTGTATATTTTTCAATATATATATGTATATATATATATATATATATATATCAAAATGCATATTAAAAGCTAGAAATCCTAAGTATGATCTGATTGCTTAAAAGTGAAGCTTATGTAACGACAGAAGATTCTAAAGTGGTCATTCTCTAGAATAATCACTCAATATTTATTTTTAAAGTAATTAATTTCCTTACGACCATTAGCAACCAACTGAACCCCTTTTAAATCCAAGGTAAAGTCACTGTGGCCAAGTCCCCTTCTGACAGCAGAATTTCTTTCTTTCCATAACACTCACGACCTGGCCAATTGTTGATCTCATTTGCACTGTCTAAAAGGCCTGTGGTGGCTCCCTTTGCTCTCTGTTCAAACAAACAATAGCCTTTGGAACAAAGAAGGAAATTTGTAGCAGGTGAAAGTTTAGTTATAATGATGCATAGCCCTAATTGTTTCTAAACTTGAAATACATAAAAAGCCTCCAACTCCCTTTTAATTTCTTGTTTCTCCCAATGTCCCATTATAGTTTACCAAATGCCTTATTGTGAATCAGTATCTTTTGAAAGTAATTTGGAAGCTCATATATTTCATGAATACATAGATTATTAGCAACGGGAAAAATTACTTTCTTCTCTAACTGTGAGAGTTCTTTTTTCTTCCCTCCAGAACATAAAATAGAGACATAAACTTACAGGAATTAGAGACAGTGACCGGTGACATTTTCACATTTTCTTGAAGGAAGAAAAGCTGGCCCACAGAGGTTAAATAAAAAGCATAAGATTGGTGATTTGCATCCATATGTAGCAAAGGAGCTATTAACACTGATGAGCTGCTGAGATCAGAACACCCAGGCCCATTTCTGGTTGTCTTCATGCCCTACAATCATTAAATCAGGTTATTTAATTGGAATATAACAACATCACCTTAGCACAAGTTCATGGTCACCTTTCCCTGCAACTTTCCTGACAAAGGATTTGTGAAAACTTTTCTACACAAACATAATCCTTCCAATGTTCATCTATAAAAGCAGAAGAAGTGTAAACTTTCACATACAGGACAGTTCTTGTCTTTGAGTCCTGTTTCCCACTAACCTTCATAAGTAGCCTTTCCATAGGATGGAAAGTCGGACATGATGCAGCGGGATGGTATGAGAGCGTATTAGGCTAGACTATACCAGCTACAATGACAAATATCCCTCAAACATCAGTGGTTTAACCCTATCATGTTGTGCCATGATCCATTTTAATCTGGGAAACTCAAATAGAACCTCAGGAACTTAGAGTCCTCCCCCTTTTAATTTTTTTTTTTTTTTAACATAGAGTCTTGCTAAGCAGTTCAGACTTGCAATGATCCTCCTGCAGCCTCCCTAGTGCTGGGATTGCAGATGTGTGCCACCACACCTAATTTTGGGACTGGTAGTGTGCCTGAATTTCAGGGCCAGCATGGCATGCAGTACCAGGTATCAAATTCTGGACCTTACAATTGTCAGGCAGTTGCTTATGCCACTGAGCTATCTCCTCAGCCTCAGACTCCTTGCTTCTTGTCCTTCTTCTAAATGTGTAGATTTTGGGTCGGCCAAATAGCTCAGCAGATTAAAGCACCTGCAAGCAGGCGAAGAGGCTGGAGGTTCAATCCCCAGGCTTGCCATGCCAGCCCCACCCCTGGGGCAGGCAGAGATGGCAATTGAGACTGGGCATGGTGGTATGTGCCTATAATCCCAGCTCTTCGGAGGTTGTAAACAGGCAGATCACTATGAGTCCCAATCACTAGGAGTCTGATCTAGTAGTGAGATCCTGATCACCCTGTAGACCCTTCCCTAAAATGCAAATATATAAATACAGATTTCAATATTGCTATGAGACAGGAATAAAAAATATACATAAAGCAGACACTCAATTGCCTAAGCTTGGCTAAGGTCCGCTTCTCTTCTGCCCATATATCGTTTGCTAGAACTATTTGCCTAATCCATGCACAAAAGGTCAGGAAAATGAGTGAAAACTGCAGATAAATACAGATCAGTAAATAAAAATTTTAACACCTGACTTCTGTGATGATCACATACAACTGTGGTGACCTTTTAAAAATACTTAAAATTCCCTTCCAGTTCCATGCATAAGGAAGTGTATATGAAATTCAATGAATGTTGTGTTTAGATATGAAAATTATGTAAATGGAAATATTCCAAACTCTAAAGGGAGCCCAAAGTCTGAAACTTCTGTTCTGAAGTATTTCAAAAAGGGAGGTTCAATCTGAATATGCATAGATAGATAGACAGATAGATAGATAGATAGATTTCACATGCTACTGTTCCCATCTTTTTACTTCCCCCAACACACATGTACTCACACATATGTAAACAAATGTTTAATGTGTATTTCAAAGTATCTTCTTCTAAAAGGGGTAAATATATACATATTATTTTTAATGCAAGAGTCAGTGCACCATTCACATTGTGCTTTTTTCTGCTCCTTTGCATGCTGTAACATAACCTAGGTTCAGTTTCTTAGAGGTCCATATGGCACCACTGTCCCTCCACAATTGCACTGTGGAGAGGTCTTCATCTACCTACCAGTCCTCTAAAAAGATTGATGTGTAGTTGGGTGGCTTGCAACTCTTTACTTATAAACAATGTTAAAAGAATAGCCTTACACATGTCATTTCACGTGAGGATGTTGATGTGCAGGAAATGTTCCCAGAATTGGGATCACTAGATCAAAGGGTACACACACATACACTTGCTATTTTTATAGCCTTTGCTCCTATGGGTCTCCAAAGATACATAGGTATAAGGCTGGTGATAGGAGAAACACATGGATGGATGGATGGATGGAAGGATGGATATGATGTAATACACTGAATATATAGCTAAACTTGTGCAATTCTTTATTTCTATCCTGATACTTTGTAGATATGTAGCAAAAATGGGTTAGGCCATCAGTAAATGCCTAGTATTTATTATCCTTATGACTTTTACTATTGTGTGCTTGCTAATCTCCCACCTCTAAACAGATATTATACAATATGTGGCAAGAAGACAGCCTGATTCCAATCCAGCCTCTGAGCCTTGCCTCAAATCATCACCTATTAAGTTCCACCAGGTCTCATTTCATGGAATTATTCTCCAATTCCCTAATGTCTCAGCAGAATTGCACCTTTTTATCTAGCATTTCCTGCCCAGAGAAGCCTTTCTTTTTCTGTATTTGACAAAGCTTATTTCTCCCTCAGAGCCTCTAGGAAATGTCATGTCCTCTCCTAAGCCCACAGTGATCGGCTTCCCCTCTTCTAGTACTTCCTGTATCCTAATGACTGGTTCACGTGTTCAATTATCTCCTTAGACCCCACCTCCTCTTTAGTCATTATGCTCTTCTTACCCACCTCTGCCCCCCAATGGTATAGTTGGCACAGGGTAGGCGCTCAATTAATGTTTGCTGAATGAATCATGATGTTAATATTGGGAAGAGATTCAAAAAGAGGAAAGAAGGAAGAAAGGAAGGAAGGAAGGAAGGAAGGAAGGAAGGAAGGAGGAAGGAAGGAAATGAAGGACAAAGGAGAGAGAGAGGTTGCCTACTTAACAAACATGGCTTGTGTTTGCCCTGGCACTGCACAGCCATGAAGGTTATTTCCTCCAGCTTCTCACAGATCTCAGCTTTCTTCCTGGCACCTGACAGCTTTGGGATAAGTTGATCCGGCTATTTTGGTTTTCTTTTTTTTTTTTTTTTTTTACCAAATTTCCTTGGACCAAGGAGCCATGAGTAATCTTTGTAGAGACCATAATGACATGGGTTTCGCCAGCAATTGCCAAGAGTCTCATTTTCCTTATTCCATTCAATGAGGAATCAAAACAGCATCCCACTGTTAAAGATGGAGAGAAGAACTGCAGATTTAGAAAGCGTGATTAGCATAAACAGCTCCACAGTTCCACATCGGCTTCTGCTGTGCAGAGCTTGGTCCGCACTGGTTCCTCCTGAGATAAACTGTGCAGCTGGCACTTCCCAGTACCCAGACTCCTCCCGTTGTTGTCACTCCTAAGGAGAGAAGGAGGAGCAGGACTTCGGCTGGGATCTCACTGGAAAATTGTTGGTTCAGCTTTTACTGGAAGAGCAGCTACTTCCTCCAGAGAACAGAAGAGCAGAGCTAGCATTTCTCTACACAGAGAGCAATGGAATGGGCAGGCAAAGCAAAAAAGATGCTCCTCCATTTCTGGGCCCAAAAGAGAGGGAATGATAAAGTTCACGAATAAAAGCTGTTACCACATGTATTGTCCAGCTTTCCGCTCAGGAATGAAATGCCTGACACCTACGGCTATTTATTTATTTATTTATTTGATACAGGGCTTTGCTACACAGCTCAGACTCCTAGTGATCTTTATTTATTTATTTATTTATTTATTTATTTATTTTCCTGTTTCAGAACTTTTGTTTGTTTATTTATTTATTTTTATGGCCCGCTCAGCCTACCCTGAGGGCAGGGCTGGCACAGCATGTGGTGCAGGGGATGGAACCGCTGTCCCTGCAGCCGCCTAAGCTTTCCTAAGCAGTCGCTTTAGATCACTGAGCCATCCTGTTAGGCCCACCTATGGCTATTTAAAGGAGGAGAGGTTCATTTGGTTTACTGTTTCCAGTGAGTTCCATCCAAAGTCCATTTCAGGGCAGAAATAGCATGGCAGAAGGGCTAGGCAGAGGACAGCTGCTCGCCCTATGGCAGCCAGGAAGCAGAGTGTGAGGGGAGGAGAGAGGGACAAGAATATTCCCTTCCAGGTCACACTCCTAATGGCCACCTCCTCCAACCCGCCTCCAGCTCCTAATAGCATATTTCGTTATGAATTTATCAATGGATTCAATCACCTTCCAAACACGTGAGACTTTGGGATGGATTTTAGATCCAAGCCATAGCACTACCTCTTCCCACCATGCCAAAACACCACTTGGGGGATGATGTTATTAAACAATCAGAGGCATCCTCAAAAGATAATCTATGTAATAATTAGGCCAGCACATTCTCTAAGGTCTTATTAGAACACATCCTGGGATCTGGTGATAATGTACACATTCTTCCCTTCGCCTCCCCCAAAAAGGTCCTCTGACACACACACACACACACACACACACACACACACACACACACACACACACTTTATGAACCACTGAGAAACATATATTGTGGGTCACTCCCAATTTCTACTTACCTGGAAAGTATCTCTACATCCTTAGAATTCCCATGGGACTTAACACGTTCCTACCTCCAGCCTTAGGTGTTCCTACATTTCTCCTTACCCCAGGACATACAGATCTGTGACACAGAGAGCTGGCTTATAAGTTCCCATGGCTGTATCTATGAGACATGGGACTCAGTGGCCACCACACTTCCTACCTGAGGTAAACTATAGCTTGTTTCGAGAAAGAACAAAGAAGCCTAGAGACATAGAGGTTCTTGGTAATTTTGGGGCTCTTGGATGCAGCTGAAGCCAACTTCTGTCGTTGCCTTCTGCATATCTCAGACTTTATGAGATCTCCTAAATGGTTGCTGCCTATTAAAAACAGGGTGGCCCACCAGCTATGAATTTACCTCTTTTCAATTGTTAAAAGGTCAAATGAATGCAACATTTTATAACATGTAAAAATTATATGGGATTTTAATTTTATTGGGATAGTCATGCCCTCTTGCTTACACATTGCTGTGGCTGCAATTACACAATGTGGTGAGAACTGACTGGCTAACAGGGACCCCACATAACCCAGAATGCAAGAGGCCTGCAGAATCACAAACAATGAAGGATGTTTTAAGAAGCCAAGATATTCAACAGCTTTTTCTTTCTTCTAGAAGTGTTGGATATCAAACTGACTACCTCCTACGTGGTGGTGAGTGTCCTACCATTGAGCTACATTCCTAGCTCCTGAATCAGCTTTCTGGAGTGCTATCCGCTGCTGAACTGTGTGGAATGCCAGCTGGTCACCAACTGGTTCCGCTCAGCTGAACTGAGCTAGATGGTGCTGGGTGTGGGAGGTCCACCTGAGGATTGTTGCCAGCCACGTGAGAGGCAGAAATGGAGAGGCTATTGAGAGGCTGTTAGGGAAGCTATTTTTAGAAGCTGTTAGGGAGCTGCTGGTTCTATCAGAATATTCTCTTGGGTGGTTTTGTCATGCTGGATTTCCTGGTGAACTTGTCTGTTCTTGTCAGAGGTGGAGCTCAGGATGTCACTGTTGCTGAGGATGGCTGTGGTGCTTTTGGGGGGAGTTCTAGCTCTTATCTTGAGCATTGCTTCCTGGCTCCAGCTCAGATCCTTCAGCCTGCTAGCACAGATCTTTCATCCCACTGGAAAAGACTTTCTGGCTTTCACCACTGAACTTTGTACCTTCACAGCACATATTCATGAAGTGGGCCTGCCTGAGACATTGTCATGGCCTCCACCTGGACTCATGAGAGGCACTGATGTGAGCACTAAGTTTTCAGCTGAACTCGTGAAGGATATTAGGATCCAAGCCCTCGCCTGGATCCTTTGGTCTTTAGTATGCAGACAGATGTCCTGCACTCTTGATATATGATTCTTTGGATGATTCACTATAAAATAATCTTGTAAAATATGTCATGTATTATATTCTGCTCCTTGAAAAACCCCAAACCATGATAAAATTGGTACCAGGAATGGAGACATTGTTGTGACTATACCTAACCATGTGGTTTAAGAACCTTTTTCAGTGAGTCATGGGAAGAGATAGGGAAGCTTTAAAGATGTCCCCTGAAAGAGAAGCACTGGAATGCCTTTGGCTGTTCTGTATGGGAGATTCTGGTCAGAGGTCAGAAAACTAGAAAGCTGGTAGAAATACTGTTGATAAAGACCAGGCTTGGGATATTTCTACTATGAAGGACTGAATTTGCTTTTTTAGTCTCCAGATGATGTGTTTTATGGATTAGAAGAAAATTTGCCTGCACTTTCCTTGTGTCCAGAGACTTTTCCTGAAACTGAGAGATTAAGCATAGTGGGCTGATTAATCTAGCAAAAGAAATTTCAAGGCAGTCAAATGTTGAAGCAGTACCATGGCCATCGTTGGGGGCTTTTAACCAGATTTACATTGAGAATCAAGAGCAAAGTGCTCATCAGGATGATTTAAAGTGCTGTGAGTTTGGTCAGAAAAGAAGCTCCGATAAAGCTGTGGAGTGCACAAATAAGAGGTGAGAAGCTCCCCATTGCCAAGGAGGAATGGGAGAATAGAAAAGATGTCTCAAGGGCATCCACAAATTTCTACTTTTTGCACCTTCAAAAATGCAAAAGTGAAAGACTGATTTGAGGAGAAAGCCACAGAATTCCACACTCAAGAATGGTGTTGGTGGCCACACTAGGTTCCAGAATGGCAGCATTATAGAGACTTTGTTCCTTAGAGTCAGGCTCAGAGTGCTCATCTATTCAGGCACTGAACCTCAACAGCCAAGAGAAAAGAGAACTTGGCTACTACTCCAGCTGGAAGTGGACACTGGCATTACCCACATGGTGTTGGTTTTAAGCATATGGAAAATGCATGAGTTCTTAGGTTAAGAAGGCTTCTACCTAGATTTCAGAAGGCCTGAGAGGTCAATCAGTGTGCCCCTGAGAGGGCAGTATGTGAAGCTGTGAGTGTGAAGCAAAAGGTGCAATGGAGACCCCAGAAATTTGGAGAATTCAAGAATGTGGATCACTGAAGGAAAGTTGCAAGGAGGGAGCAAAATGGGCCTCAGAGAGAAGCCATGGGAGTTATAACAACCAGAAGTGCCATAGGGGTGGAGCCACATAAGGCCTTTAGAATTCACAATTTATCACAGATTGTTTTGAATGTTCCACATGCAAATGTAGGAATTAAGCATTTATCCTGTTGGACTTTGGACTTGCTTCGGTCCCAATGCTTTGTACTCCTTCTTTCTAACTTTTTTTTTCCAATTCTTTTATTATTTAAATTTAACAATGGTTATATTACATATTTTCATCATCGGATCAGTTTAGATTAATACATATAGGTATATAAGATTGATCAAACAACTAAACATTAACCTTTCTAAATCCACATTACTTTTTTTTTTCTTTTCCCCCTTTTTTTCTTTGAAAGTTGACATATTGCATATTGTCCTCACAATCA
>PVJA010057993.1:0-10245 GCA_004027025.1 Myocastor coypus
TTTTTTTTTTTTTTTTTTTTTTTTTTTTTTTTTTTTTTTTTTTTTTTTTTGGTCTTTTTCAAGACAGGGTCTCACTATGCAGTTCAGGCTGGCCTTGAGCTCACTTCTGTAGCCCAGGCTGGTTTCGAACTCACACCGATCCTCCTGCCTCAGCCTCCCAAGTGCTGGGATCACAGGCATGTGCCACCACGCCCGGCAATGATTTGACTGTTTTAAACAGAGATTTTAAAATTATCTCTCCTGTCCCCCCCCAATCTTTCTTTCTTTCTTTCTTTCTTTCTTTCTTTCTTTCTTTCTTTCTTTCTTTCTTTCTTCCTTTCTTTCTTTTTTTCTTTTTTAAATGAATTTGGTATAGGGTCTCATGATGCAGCTTGGACTTCTAGTGACCCCCCTGCTTTCAGCCTGCCCAGCACTGAGATTCCAGGCATGTGCCACCATGCTCGGTATAGGTGGCTGGCTCAGTGTGCTCGAGGTGGGACCAGCACAGCATGTGGTGCTGGGGACTGAACCTGGACCTTGCACTTGCCAGGCTGGTGCTTAGTCTGCTGAACTGTCTTGCTGGTCCTTCCAATCATTTTTTAAAAAAATTGTTATGTTCATTGTTACCCACTTACTAGAAACAGGAAATTTTTACATATATCCTCAAGTGTTTGTCGTTTCTTTATTGTTTAAATATTTAAATCCTACCCCTTAGCTTTTCAAAATATACAATATAGTATCATTAGCTATAGATATTCTATTATGCGAAAGCTCACTGTGACATATCATTCATATTAATTGTATTTTAGCTTCAAGAAATCGACAGTATTGAAATCAAAATTATTATCCACCTCAAAAACCCCTGTTCCCTTTGGTCTTTATATATTCACATGTTTTGTGGGTCACGGGTTAAATATATGAGTAATTATTCACATTAAGTTATCTGAATACTCAAAATTAATACTTCCTTTTTCAGTCTACTTTTACATCTAGACATCCTGGATAGAGAAAAAAATACTTAAGAATCTGGCACTTGGTAACTAACTTTGCTAGGGAGTTATAGAAAATGAAGCATGATACATAGTGTTATGGTTTGTGTCTAATTGTCCCCCAAAGTCTCGTGCTCTGATGTGGTGGCTTATAGAGTTTGGGGATAACTCATGACCCAGTGCTGGTATTATGGCTGTTAGTGCTAACCGAGCCTGCAGTGGAGAGCCTGCACACAGAATAAGGATGGGAGAGAAGTTGCTATTTGCTGCCACTGCTCCTCCCTTGTGGATCTTGCTGCTTTTCCTGTTTTCCTCCACCATGTCTGCTGCCCTCTGCCATGTGCCACTCTACCTCAGAGACAGCTAATTATAAACTGAACCCTCCACAAACTATGAGCTAAGTAAACTTTCTTTCCTTAATTTTGGGTGTCAAATATTTTGTCCCAGAAACGATAGAAAAGGAACAGAGACAAATAGTAAATGAAATCTTTATAACTTCTTGTCAGTCTAAATTTTATTCAGTATATATTATATTATCAAGTATTTGACTGTTATCAATTGAGTTTCTGATTAAGTGGGTGGTAGAAGGAAACCTACCAAGTATTCCCCACTTTACTGGAAATGTATTAGGACAGAGCTGAAAAAGAAGTTACTGACCCACATTTTACTCTCCAGTAGTTTAGTTATTTGTTAAGTTATTTTTATGTTTGCTATCCTTCTGTCTATAGCCATATATTGATATTTCCAACTTCTGTAGGATTGAATCTAATGTTGTTCCACTTTTATGTCATAACAATTGGGTTATGTATAACAGTTAAAATGAAATATGGATTGCACAAATGTTTTTGATAGATTAACTCACAAATGAACTATGCACAAAGAATACATTTTAATCTTGTTTTGCACTCTTTTTGATGTAGATAAGCTCAGATATATTTAATACCCTAATAAGTTCTCTATTTCTGGATCAACTAAACCTGCATCTTTTGTACATCTGATAGAACAATGGTTTGTTCATCCAAAATTCAACATATTCTCTTATGGTTAAAATAAAAATGATCTCAGAGTAGATAATTAAATCAGCTAGGATGTCTTATCAAATGAGCCATGGAAATTGTGGTATGGCACTCATTCAGTTGGAAAAAATCATTGAAACTTCATCCTTCTTCATGCTGTTTAAGGCTCTCAATTTATTAAGATGCCTAGACATGTTCTCGGCTTCTGCAACTGTGCTCTGCCTTTCCTTATAAGATGGAAAACATGCTGTTTTCAGTTCTTCCTTTTGTCTTTAGAGGTTGATTTCCATGGTTAAAAGTACATCTCTGTTACTTCCTGAAAGGGTTATCTGTGGCAAGTTTCCAGAAGTCCTTCAAATTTCAGTTTCTTCATCTTGAAATTATAAATATGCTGTCTATCTCAATTACTTTCATAATAACATTAATATTGCAGAGGAATCATAGAGTTTAGATACTAGTTTTTGGTAAGAGCCATTATTTTGGTGTATTTAATGCTACTAATTTTCTGATTTCATTATATTTCTATATTAAGAGCTAAGATATCTCAAAGCATAGTGGTGCACACCTATAATCACAGCACACAGGAGGGTGAACCAGGAGGATCATCATTAATTTGAGGCCAATCTGGGCTACACAATAAGTTCAAGGTCAGCCTATACTGCATAGTCAAGCCCTATCTCAGAAAGATAAGTAATTAAATAAATAAATAAATCTAAACCATTGACTAAAGCAATTGAAGAAGATACACAAATACAGAAAGACATTTTATGTTCAATTATTAGAAGAACTGGTATTGTTAACATTTTCATTATACCTAAAATTATCTAAACATTCAATACTCACGGAATTCTAAAATAAACCTTCCCAGAGCTACAAGTTCCTGCTCCATCAATAAAGGCCATGAGTTGTGACCAAAGAGTTTTGCACAGTTGGGCTTCCTGTCCAATGCTCCAGATATAATGGCAAGCAAAGACACATAGATGACATTCGGGATTCAGAGTCAGGTTTATGTACGTTGAAGGGCACTGTTCAGGGTCACACCCAGAATATTAGGCCCTGACCTGTGGTACTCTACAGATTACATGAGATAAGCAAGCAGGAAGTATGGAGGTAGAATTTTCTGTTAGTGGAGATTTGATTTATACAATGTGCATCACAGTGACCAGCCATTTTTAGAAGACCAGAGGCAACTGGAAGTGGAACAGGAACAAAGGAACTGAAGTATACTGGCTGTGTGGAGGGGACAATTTTTGTTACACAGAATGCTTGGATGAGTTTCAAGATGCTCGTGTTACAAACTCTGGGTTGTTTTCCCCCAGAATGAGCAATTCAAGAGAGGAAGGCAGGTGCTCCAGTGCCACGGATGTCATACTTCATCCACCTTGGAAGTACTAAATGCCTTCATCCTCAGGACATATGTGCCGATATGCTGCCCCTATAGTCTTTGAGATGAAAGAAAATGGATACCTAGGACAGTTTCGAATCTTGCCCTTTTTATTTTGCCATAATATAAGAACATGAGTATGAGTAAAACACTTATTTCAGAGAACAACTTACATCATTCATTTTTTTTTTTAAATGGGATGAAATTGGACTGATGGGTACTTTGTGAAGTTTGGGTGATTAGTATTATACATGATTAAAAATGGAGTATATATAAGAAAGGATCTTAACTCTTATCAAAATAGTATTTGTCAAAGTGTATTAATGGATAAAACAATGTTAGAAGTTCACACAATTCCTTTTCATGAATTGACTTTGGATATTCTTTGAATCAGGCAGGATATAAAAATAACTCAAAACTATTTCAATGTAGCTAAAGGTTTCATTTTTAAAAAATCATTTCCTGCCTTCCTTCTGGAATACAATTCAAAATGCTCTTTTCTTAAGTTAGAGTCTGCTCTGCATAATACAGGAATTGAATATATCCTTTAAGGACACTCAGATATTCTTTTATTTTTAAACACACACAGACACATGAGAGAGAGAGGAGAGAGAGAGACAGAAACAGAGAGACAGAGACAGAGAGAGACAGAGAAGACAGAGAGACAGAGACAGAGAGAGACAGAGAGAGACAGAGAAGACAGAGAGACAGAGACAGAGACAGAGACAGAGACAGAGCTGCCTATTTTCATCTTCAACATATTTATGGTTTAACCATGACATTTCCTGGCTCAGTTTTCAGTACTTGAATGTAAGCAAATTAAACTTGATTTTTCTTCTTTTTTTTTTTTTTGAATGGAATCAATGCATTTTGCAATTATTTTCTATCAAATCTCATGTTGTCAGTTCACAGGCTGGGCATAAGTCTTTTGCAATCTAGTGTCTGAATTTATAATTCCACATACATATTTCCCAGATTTCATACTTGCTTTCCATTAACTTTACTATTCTACTTGTATCCTAACATCACCCACTAACTGGAATGAGACTATGACTCCATTAGGAAATTTAATTTTATCTTCATTTAGAAATTTATGAATGCCAGAAAGTTTACACATCCTCCGCCACATTTACCTCTTTCTTCAGATCACATCCTACTTTTCTTTTCAGCCCATGCTGAGATTAGCATAATCGTTTAAAGCCTTCATTTTGCTTTGGTACTGGTATCCTGACAAAGCTTTTCATTTAGTCTTGGTTCCTGTTTCATTCTGCTGTCTAGTGTGTACCAATACTGTTACTTCCCTTTAGAAGAATGAACTGACTTCTAGATGGGTTAAATGCTCCCCCAAAACCTCTCATCTTTTAATATATAGTGCACTTATGCAGCATTTTCCTTCTAAGAGGACAGTATTTTATTCACTGAATCTTTTGCAAGGAATGAGGAACAATTTTTATGATTGGTAAAGGCTAGTGAACTTTGTCAGTACTAGGCTGGCGAGATGGCTCAGTGGTCTAAAGAGCCTGTGTAGGCAACTTAGGCAATTGCAGGGACCTACCTCGGTTTGATCCCCCACACCACATGCTGTGCCAGCCCCATCCCCAGGGCAGACTGGGTCGGCCATAATAAAATAAATAAATAAATAAATATGTAAATAGATAGATAAATATATAAATAAATAAAGTACTTTATCAGTACTGAATTGTACAGCAAAGATGCTCCATGAGCTATTGTGATGTTGTACTTTTTTTTTTGTCTTTTTGAGACAGGGTCTCGCTATGCAGTTTAGGCTGGCCTTGAGCTCACTTTGGTAACCCAGGCTGGTCTTGAACTTGCACCGATCCTCCTGCCTCAGCCTCCCAAGTGCTGGGATTACAGGTTTGCACCACCACGCCCGGCTCGTGATGTTCTACTTTTGACCAGACTAGGTATATATGTTTTTCCAGCATTTGGGTCTTTTATTATTAAGCTGTTTTTGTTAAAGTAATTACTCTGTTGCTAATAGTATACAGTGTAATAACTATTATTACTCTCTTCATGCTCTTACATTAGGGAGAGATACAACATTTATAACATGTGGTTCTGATTTATTTCACTTATACTATAGTCTCTAGTTGTATCAATTTGTTTTCCAAGGCCTCGAATTTTTATTTATAGCTGAGTAATACTGCATTGTATAAAAATACCTTGGTTTTTAAATCCATTCTTCACTTGATGGGCATTTTGTTGTTTTAAAGATTTGGATATGATACATTGTGCTGCTATAAATGTGGATACACATATATTTCTGTGGTACAATGCTTTCACTTCTTCCGGAAAAATATCCAAAGTGGAATACCTGGATTGAAATGGACCTCCAAGCCTAGTTTTTTTTTTTTTTTTTTTTTTTTGAGTCTTTACACTGATTTTCATAATTGTAACAGTAAACATTCCCACCAATAGTGCAGAAGAGTTGCTTTTCCCCTAAAGCCTCTCCATCATTTGTTCCTAGCTGCTTTCTTCATGACAGCTCTTCATTCTAGAGTGAAATGTTACCTCAATGTTGTTTTAATTTACATTTCTTGAATGACCAGTGATGTGAAAAAATTTTTATTTGTTTAACATTTGTATTTTTTCTTCTCAGAAATTCATTTTTAAATCAAATCCTCATTATTGGAATGGGTTTTTGAATTTTTGTGCTTGAATTTTATTTTTTTATGTATATTTTAGATAGACAGACTTATTCTGAGTGATTGTTGGTTAAGATTTTATCCCAATGTGTGGGTTGTTTTCACTATGTTGGTGATTTCTTGGATGTGCAGAAACTTTTCAGTAAGATTGGATCCTAAATGTTAATTAACTCTCTAAAGTATTTCCTGTGTAGTTTGGGTTTTGTTCATTAACTGTTGGCCACCATATATCTTCAAGATTTCCACATACATTCTTTTCCAGTATACTTAGTGTTTCTGTTTTAATATTTAGATTTTTAATCCATTTTGACCTTAGCTTACTGCATGGTGATAGATTTGTAACTAGTTTTAGTTTTTGGCATGCTGAGAGCCAGGTTTCCCACCACTATTTGTTAATGAGGCTATCTTTCTTCCAGCAAACTTGTAAGACCACTTTGGCAAAGATAGCCAAATGTATTTGTAGTTGAGTTCGCATCTTCTAATCTACTCTGTAGATTCTCAGATCTGTTTTTTCCCCACTACCATGCCCTGTCTGAATCAGTTGCATGCATTCTGACTTGTTCCTGTATTTTTCATTCAGTATGTGCATTATTTTTCTATTCTCTATTTTTAAAAAATCTGTGTCTTCTTTAGCTATGCTGAGCAGTTCTTTCACAATTGCTATCATCCTTTTTTTTTTTTTAATCCTCAAGGATTTTGATCTTATTTCTTCTATAGCCTGATGGACTTCTTTCTTTCGTTCAGTTGCTATCATTTCAAAAATTTCAGCTGTGTAATTTCAAGTTCTTGTACGTTCTTGCCTGTTGGATTTGTTCTGGGTGGGCTGGAGGTTTGAGATTGCCTTTTGATCCTGTGTTTGGACATTTTTTAAGCCCACAATAATCACTCAGAATTAGCAGTGGTGGGAGAGCAGGGTGTGTGGGTCAGTAAGGTTTCTGTTACCTTGGGGGCAGGGCAGAACTCACCAAGTCTCTATTAGAGAAGACTTACCAATACTCCACAGACCTTCAGTGTAAGTGGTGGGTTTGGTCCAGATTCATAAGAATATTGCTGGCCTATCGGAGTCTCATTCAATTCTTAAAAGGTTGGACCAGCACGAGCACAATCTCTATATTTACACACTGGGGAGGGTCAGAGCTTGCCAGAGACCCAAGGGCTGTCCGGAGTCCTACCTCTGCTGTAATCTTTATAATTTTCTCATGTTTGGGCTTAATTTGCTCTTTTTCTCATTCTGTTTTCATAATGTGTGAGTTCACCAGTATATATTTCCCCTGAGTACTGCTTTCATTGCATCCCCCAAATTCTGGTAAGTTGTGACTGAATTTTGCTGGCTTGTGGATTTTGTTTAATTTGTTGTTTAATTTCATTTGTAACTCATTTGTTGCTGAGGAGTGTATTATTTAATTTCCAAGTGTGTTTGGTATTTTTGCTATTGTTTTATTTCTTTTGTCATTAATTTCCAGTTTCATTATACTGTGGTCAGTTAATATATGTGGAATGATTTGCATTTTCTTAGTTATGATCTGTGGGCTAGTGTGTGGTATATTTGAGAGAACATCCCATGTGAAGCTGAGAAGAATGTGTGTTCAGATGTTGTTGGGTGCAATACTCTGTAAATGTTTAAAGTAAAATTTTTTCAAAGGTTTGGTTGAGTTCTGCTATTTCTTTGCTAATTTTTTTTGGTGTCTGATTTATCTGTCTTTTTGGGATAAGAGAGTGCTGATGACCCCTTACAAGATTGTGTTACTGGATATTAGATTTCTCATTACAGACAATTAAAATTTGTCTTACATAGTTGTTTGTTCCTATATTTGGTGTATGCCTATCTATGTTATCTCTTTCTCTTGGATTTTTCTCCTAATCAGTATATAGTGACTTGTACCTTGCTTGATCATTTTTCGGGTGAAGTTCAGAATGTCTGTAAACAAGATAGCGATGCCTGTTATTTTCTGAGTTCCTGGAGCACGTAATATACTTTTCCATGCTTTGACTTTCAGCCTATGAATTTTTTTATAGGTTAAATATGTTTACTGTGTACAGTTGGATTTTTTTTTCTTAATCCATTCTGCCAGACTATTTTAATTGGTGAATTGAGTCCATTTACATTGGTGGTTATAACTGATAAATATTGACTTATGTTTGTCATGTTATTTTCTATTATTGGTTCCCTACTTTTTCCCAGTGTTTACTTGTTTGCCCTGTTTGATTGATTCTTTCCAGTGTCATTCTGGGAATTATGGTCATTTTTATCCCTTGCTAGAATATCTTTTAGTACTCTGTGTAGGTTTGGTTTGGGTGTCATGAATTTCTTTTGTTGTTCTTTGTCATGGAAATATTTTACTGTTCCCTTAATTTTGAAAGGGAACTTTTAAGTGTGTATCAGTCTTCTTTGGAATTTGTTCTCTTATAGGGCTTGTGATACTTCACGCTCTCTTGACTTGCTGGCTTGTACTGAGAAATTTGTTATTCTGATTGTTTTTCTTTAAATGTGATCTTTTAATTTTCTCTATTTCTCTTGGTATTTTGTTCTTGTGCTAGATTATTTGATTATTAATTATTATGTGTCTGAGTGTAGATTTATATTGGTGGATTTTATTTCGAGTTCTACATGCCTCAATTATCTGAATGTTAGTTTGTTTCCCCATATTTGGAAAGTCTTCTGGTATTACTTGTGCCCATAATTTTTTATGTCATTTGTGTTGGCTCCTTCTTTTTCATTGATGTCTGTTAGTATTATATTGTTCATCTTTGCATTGTCTTGCATATGTTGAATAATTATTATTTCCTGGATCCTTGTTTTCAAGAGATTTTCCTTTCCTGGTCACTAGCTGCAGTGATGACTTTGAGGTCTGAATGTCTATCTTCACTTTCATTTAAACAATTTCACCAACTTCCAGTTGGTAAATTTTAGTTTTAATTCCTGTATGTCTCTTTAAATCTGCTTTATGTACTCTATTTTTCTCCTGTATTGATCATTCTAGAGTACTTAGAGAACTATGGTGTTTTTGCTGAAGCCGTTCAAAAACTAAAGGGATTTTGAATATTTAGAAAAACACTTTAAATCCACAATTTAAAACCTGAGTAACAAGCATATTTTGACAGCTAACAAGCTGAATTGCTGATTTTATTTCCTTTTTATAGATAAAGGAAGGGCAGAGGCATATTATTTAATAAATTAGCTACACCATTAAACTCATCATGAGTGAAGATCTAATAGATAATGCAAATATTCATACTCTTCACATTCATTATATAAATTTCAGTTCTCTTTTTAATTCAAGTGAGTATTTCTCATCTCAATAATATTTAACAGTGACTATGACCTTTCTCATATCTTTTACCTGAGTGAACTGATAAATCCTTAATTTTATTTATTTATTTTCTTTGTGCTTAGTACAGGGTCTACAGCCTCACTACACAGATCTGACACATACTGATTCTCCTGTTTTCAGCCTCTCACACACCAGGATTTGAGGTATATGTGTGCCACCATGCCCGGTCTCAATTGCTTTCTCAGCGAGCCTGTGGCACCTGTGGCAGGACTGGCAATAAACTTTCAACATAGTTGCTTAAACATTTTTTTTTTTAGGCCTAGATTTTCTTCACAAAACAAAACCTAAGACAAGGGCTTGTTGTATTCACAGGTAGTTTTCTCAAAAAATAAGAGTAGGATATGGGAAAGTGCCACTCAACTGTGGACACCTGAGCCTCAACTCCACAGGATGCTCCAGTGGTGTATCTGTTGGAGCTCAGCTCTATTGGATCGAAAGCTGCTTAGTGCTGCATAAACTCCTGAATATGTTCAGGTCACCTCTGAGTCAAGGCTCTGTGGCTTTACAGAAGTATCAGAGAAAGTTCTGCAACAGGATTAATAGGTATCAAAGAAAGTTATGGAGCACAAGTCAAATAGTATACTTTTGAAGTTCTCGATAGCACCTATGACAACTTCATGCAATTAGTTGTCTCTGGAAGGACTGAAGCAAAATATAAGCTGAAAAGCATGACACAGAATAAGACATTGTTATGGTTTATGTCTAGTTGTCCCCCCAAAGCCTCATGGAGTCATTGGGCGGGGACTTCTAGAGTTTGAGACTTGATCCATGATCCCTGGGATTATAGGTTTAGGTACTGATGGGATTATGGGTGGAAGTACTTCTGGGATTATGGGTGTAGCTTAGGGCGGGAGCTAAGGCAGAGAGCCTGAATGTAAT
>PVJA010057994.1:0-10244 GCA_004027025.1 Myocastor coypus
ATGTAAGTTAACAGACCGACAATTGGAGAAAAAGAAGGGCTATAAGGATAGCCAATATTTTGGCCCTAGCCCTTCAAGGTCAATAAAGACCCAGGATATAAGAGAACCTGTGCTGAAATATCCTATAACTCAGAGGTGTCCCAAATTTCCTGGTCAAGGAGATTATGGGACCTCAGAGGAAAGGGATGAATGAACTGCAATGCGTCTAAGGAGAGTCACCCAGAGAAAAACATTCTCTCAGGCTTTCACAGAAAGCAAAATGGTCAAGCAATGGCCGTGACCCGTCTCTAAGGCTGACACTAACAACAGTTCTAAAAAATACTGTCTATGGTCTCAAATTTAATCCTGAGGGGATTTGACCCTGGAAGATAAAAAAAAAAATGTATAGTTATATAGGTCTTGCTTCGACTTGCCCTTGACCACCCAGCAAGAAAAAAAAAATTCTTAATTACAATGCATGGAATGCAAAGCTAGATTGGTGAGATGAGCTTTAGGAGGCTTAGATTCAATAGCCTCCAACATCACAAGCTTCACTGGTGGCCCACTGCAATTGCAAAACCTTTGTGTATGTATCTGCTTCCTCTTAGTCCAAAGAGTAGTATATTCTTTCCTTTTTCTTTCTTTCTTTCTTTCTTTCTTTTTTGTATGCAACATCAATAGGGAGGTGGCTCATGCCCACACACTGCACTCTATAGAATGATTGTGAGGACAATATCCAATATGTCAACTTTCAAAGAAAAGAAGGGGGAAAAGAAAAAAAAAGTAATGTGGATTTAGAAAGGTTAATGTTAAATTGTTTGATCGATCTTATATACCTATATGTATTAATCTAAACTGATCTGATGATGAAAATATGTAATATAACCATTGTTAAATTTAAACAATAAAAAAATTGAAAAAAAAAAAAAAGAAAAACTTAAAGGCGACTAAAGAAGATGTTGATAAAAAAATTAGAGGAAAATAGAAAAATGGTGGATTCCCTGATTGAGCAATATAGGATAGAAATAGATATCGTGAAACAGTTTGAAAGAGATATACGAAAAAATAAAAATTTCAATCACAAGCTGGCAAAACCGTATGAACGAAAGTGAAGATAGAATCTCAGATCTTGAAGACACGATTGCAGCTAGTGAAAAGATAAGAAAATATCTCTTAAAAACAATCATGATGCTGGTAAAAATAATTCAAAATCTGCAAGATGATGCAAAAATGAACAATGTGACATTAATAGGAATCAATGAGAAAGAAGGGGTTGACACAAATGTTATAAAAAGAATATGGGCAGGAGTAATAGCAGAAAACTTCCCAAGTTTGAGAAAACAATTGGTCATTCAGGGAACTGAAGCATATAGAACTCCAAATAACATCAACCTGACTAAAACCACACACAGACATATAATAGTCAAGATCCCAGAAATCCAGCAGAAGAATAATATACTAAAAGCTGCTAGAGAAAAGAAACACATCACATTTAAAGGGAAACTCATCAGAATAATGGCAGATTGCTCTTCACAAACCATAAAGTCAAGAAGAGCATGGAGCAGAGTGCTTCAAGTCCCCCATGAAAACAAATTCCAGCCCAGACTTCTATACCCTGAAAAGCTCTCTTTCAAGTATGAGGGAGAAGTAAAATACTTCCATGACAAAGTACTACCAAAGAATTTCATGATGTCAAAGCCAAAACCACAGAGACTACTAAAAAATATTTTAGAGTGGGACCAAAATGAGCCAAACTGCATGAATGATAACAGAAGGAACCCAGCAAATAGTACAGCTAACTAAACACAGGAGAAAAAGGAGTAAACAATGGTAGGTAAAAACCATGTCAATCATAAATCAATACATGTCAATTATAACCATCAATGTAAATAGACTCAATTCACCAAATAAGAGAAATAGACTGTCAGAGTGGATAAGGAAACTAAATCCAACAATATGCTGTATAGAAGAAACACCCTTAACTCGTAAAGAAACTCATCAGCTAAAAGTGAAAGCATGGAAAACGATACTACATGGCCCAGCAACTCAAAACAAACAAACAAACAAACAAACAAACAAACAAACAAAAACACCAAAGAAAAACCAAACAGGAGTAGCAGTCCTGCTTGCAGACAGCTTACTCTTGAAACCAAGATTGGCCAAACGAAATAAAGAAGGCCACTACATATTTTTTAGGGAAAAAATTCAAGACAAAGTGGTAACACTCATGAATATATATGCACCCAACACAGGATTACTAATTTATATGAGACAAATTTTAATGGACATGAAAAACCCAATATCAAATACTACCATCTTAACAGGAGTTCTTAACACTGCTTTATTCCAAAAAGATAGGTCAAGTAGACAAAAATTAGCAAAGAAGTCATAGAACTGAGCCATAATTTGGAAAAACTAGACTTGGTGATGATACACAGAATGTTCCATCTTACCACTTCTGAATATACATTTTTTTTAAGCTGCACATGGGACATTAAAAAAAGTGATGTGGATTTAGAAAGGTTAATATTTAACTGTTTGATCAATCTTATATACCTATATGTATTAATCTAAACTGATCTGATGATGAAAATACGTAATATAACCATAAAAAAATAAATCATTCAAAAAAAGTAAAATAGACCACATATTAGTGGATAGGTCATGCTTAAGTGTGTGCAAGAAAACAGAAATTATCCCATGCATATTATCTGACCACAGTGCAATGAAATGGAAAATAAATGACAAAATAGACCACAAGAACTCCAGACACACATGGAAATTAAACAACCTCTTTCTCAGCAATGTGTGGGTTACAGATGAAATAAAACAAGAAATTAAACAATATCTTGAATTTGATGAAAATTCAAACACAACCTACTGGGACTTATGGTATGCAAAGAAAGCAGTTCTTAGAGGGAAATTTATAGCTCTGAACTCACATATTAAGAAAACAGAATGGCAACAAATAAATACTTATGGAGCATCTAAACGGACTAGAAACAGAAGAGCAAATGAAAGCAAAAGCTCAAAGATGGGAGGAAATTATGAAGATTAGAGAACAAATTAATTCAATCCAGACAAAGAAAACAATACAAAGAATTAGTGAATCAAAAAGCTGTTTCTTTGAAAGGTCAAATGAAATTGATAAGCCCCTAGCTAAGCTCATCAAAAAGAGGAAAGAAAGGACTCAAATTCAAGCAATAAGGAATGAAAAGGGTGAAATTACTACAGACCCAGAAGAGATTTAGATGATCATTAATAGCTACTTTTAGAATCTTTATTCTCACATAATTGAAGACATAGTTAAAAGGGACAGGTTCCTAGAAAGGTACAGTTTACCAAAACTGAATCAGAAAGACATAAGATCTCTCAACAACCATAATAACAGTCAATGAAATACAAAATGTAATAAAAAGTCTACCAACAAAGAAAAGTCCAGGTCTTCATCGATTTACCCCTGAATTCTACAAGAAATTTACAGAAGAAGACATGATCACAATAATCCTCAAACTGTACAATGAAGTTGAAAAGGAAGCAATCCTACCAAAATCATTACTAGAGGCAAGTATTACACTGATACCAAAACCAAAGAGAGAGGCAACTAAAAAAGAGAACTATAGGCCAATTTCTCTCATGAACACAGATGCAAAAATCCTTAACAAAATCCTTGCCAATAGAATACAGCAAGTCATCAAGAAGATTATACACTGTGACCAGGTAGAATTCATCCCAGAATGCAAGGATGGTTCAATATATGCAAATCTATAAATGTGTTACACTATATCAATAGAGCCAAAGTAAAAAATCACACAATAGTCTCAATTGATGCAGAAAAGGCTTTTGATAAAGTCCAACATTTATTCATGTTCAGAATCCTACAGAAAATTGCAATAGTGGGCGTCTACCACAATCTGATAAAGGCCATCTGTAACAATCCAACAGCTCACATAATTCTAAATGGGGAAACACTGAAGTCTTTTACTCTCAGATCTGTTATCAGGCAAGGATGTCCTCCAGCAGGACTTCTATTCAATATAGTTCTGGAATCATTAGCTATAGCCATTAGACAAGAGAGAGAAATAAAAGGAATAAGAATAGGTAAAGAAGAAACTAAATTTTCATTATTTGCAGATGACATGGTAGTCTACTGGGAAAACCCAAAATACTCTACCAAGAAGCTACTAGAATCAACGCACAAATTCAGTAGCGTAGCAGAATGCAAAGTCAACACACGAAAGTCAATAGTATTCCCCTACACAGACAACAAACACACCGAGAGAGAAATTAAAGAAACAGTACCTTTCATGACAGCACCTAAGAAAAGGAAATACCTGGGAATTAACCTAACTAAAGAAGTAAAAGACCTTTTGAATGAAAACTACACTAATATGAAAAAAGATATCCTAGCGGATTTCAGAAAATGGAAATATATTCTCTCCTCCTGGATATGAAGAAGCAACATTGTGAAGATGGTCATACTCCCTAAATTATTATACAGATTTAATGCAATACCTATCAAAATACCATCAACATATCTCACAGATCTGCAAAAATCATGTGTAAAATTCATCTGGCACCAAAAAAGAACTAGAATTGCAAAAACAATTCTGGGTAACAAAGACAAGGCAGGAGACATATAACTGACCTAAAGTTATACTTTAATGCTACTGTGATAAAATCAGCATGATATTGGCAAAAAGAAACAAAATCGAACTGAGGATAAATGGAATAGACTAGAAGATGCAGAAGCAAATACAAACACACCCAGCCACCTTATCTTTGACAATGGGGCTAATTATACTTATTGGAAGAAAGATAACCTCTTTAATAAATGGCGCTGGAAAAACTGTCTCTCCGCATGCCAAAAACTAAAACCTGATCCAGATCTATCACTACACACTAAACTAAAGTAAAAGTTGATTAAAATCCTAAATATTAAAAGAGAAACATTAAATCTTCTGGAAGAAAATTTGAGAGAAAATCTTGGAAACATTGGGTCAGCAAATAATTCATGGACAAAAATCAAATTGCACCTTTAACTGTTGAAAGAATCAACAACTGGGACCTCCTCCAGCTAAGGAGTTTTTGCACCTGGAAAGAAATTACCAATAAAGTGAAAAGACAACCCACAAATTTTGAAAGGATTTAACTAATAAGTATTCAGACAAACGTCTTCAATCTAGAATCTTTAAAGAACTAAAAATCTTTAGGGTCTCAAAATTCAAAGACCCAATCCAGAAATGGGTATCTGAGATGAACACACACTTCTCAGAGAAAGAAATTTAACAAGCCTACAAATACATGAAGAAATGCTCCATGTCAGTAGGCACTGATGAAATGCAAATTAAAACAACACCCAGATTCCATCTCACCCCAGAAAGAATGGCTTTGATAAAGAAGTCAAACAACAACAAATGTTGGAGAGGCTGTGGGGAGAAAGGAAGCCTGCTCCACTGCTGGTGGGAATGCAGACTGGTGCAACCAATACGGAGAGAAGTGTGGAGACTCTACAAAACCTAGAAATGGAAATCCCATTCAATCAAGCTATTCCCTTATTGGGAATTTTCCCAGAAGTACTAAAAATATCACACTATAGTGATATCTGTGCACCTATGTTTATAGCAGCACAATTTGTAATAGTGAAATCTTGGAAACAACCAAAATGCCCATCATCTGAAGAATGGTTGAGAAAGTTGTGGTACTTTTATACAGTGGAATATTATTCAGCTATAATGAATGATAAACTAGAAGACTTTATATATAAATGGCTGTATCTTGAATATATACTCATAATTGAAAGAAACCAGACCTACATGTGTAAATATCATATAGTCTCCCAAGTGTAAGATCTCAAAAGTAGAAATAAAAATGGAGAGGCATAATACAGCTGAATTGAAATAAAGCACTTAAGGGTTAACCAATGAAGTGACTACAAGCAGAAAAGGTAGGAAACATGGCAGGTGCAAAGCCATGCAATTATATATACAGGATGAGTTAGATAATGGTCCTTGGAACCTCCAAACTGTTTTTGACACTGAGGACAGCAATGAGTAACAGTAAAAATATGCCTGGAATGCCTGTCTTTCTGGTCTTTTAGATGTGTGGTGCTTCTAATGTAATTTCAGCTACTGCTATACTCTCTCTCAAGTAAATAGTTGGTTACAAGAACACAAAAAAGGGTATTAAATGATAATAATGCACTAGGAAAATGCCATAGGTTCGACTGGCTACAATTTTGTATATACTTAGATTTCTAAATGTGTAAAAACGAGTAACTACTTTCATTACATTCTATAGAGATGTATTAGAGTATCAATGATTCATAGAAAATACCAATTCTAAGTTACGTTTAAGGTGTTTGATACTCAGAAAGACAGTGATGTCATGCTCAAAAGGTATGTTATAGAGTAATACTGTTACTAGGTTTTCTTATGGCGGGTTAAGAATATAAGTTTATAGACCAAAAATTAGAGAAAAAGAAGGGCTACAAAGATCGCTAAGATTTTCGCCCTATCCCTTCAAGTTCAGTGAGGACACAGGATATAAGAGAACCTGTGCTGTAACATCCTATAACTCAGTGGTTTCCCCAATTTTCTGTTCAAGGAGATTATGGGGCTACAGAGGAAAGGGACTGAAGATACATAGAGTGCCAGAGGAGAGTCACTTAGAGAGGAAACGTTCTCTCAGGCTTTCACAGAGAGCTAACTGGTCAATCAATGATCATGACTCATTTAGGTGGCTGACCCTGACAACAGTTCTACAAAGCGCTGTTCATGGTTCCAAAGTAAATCCTAAGGGAATTTTACTGACCTTGAGAGATACAAAAGTTACATATTTTTCTATACAGGTCTTGCTTAAACATGCCCTTAACCAGCCAGCAGAAAATTTTAACCAGAAGACATAAAACAGAAAGCTAGATTAGAATGCTGAGCTGTAAAAGGCTCAAATCAACAGTTTCCAACTTTGCCAGTTTTACCAATAACCCACTGTGACTATCGAACATTGGATTATTTATACAATTATTTTCTCTTAGTTCAATGAGAAGAAATTTGGTTGTACCAATAATGATTTAAAAAATTATAACATTGACACCCTGTGCTCTTTATACCTAATAGGAGGACAACAATATGAATTGAAATATTATGTCCAATATTGAAATGTACTACTAACGTGTTTTGAAACTGTTACATTGTTATACACTGTTATTTCTTATTAAAAGTAACAAAAAGTAAAAATACAAAGGAAAAAAATAGAAAAAACATATTAAGGCAATTTTAGTAATCTTTGGTGAGGACATTTATTAGCTATTACCTAAAATAATTTGCTTCAGTCCTTAATTAAATGCGCTTTGACAATTTATTTTATAACTTTTTAGCTAAATTTATATTACCTCTTGATGAAAAAAGTAGATCTTGGCAAAGGAACTCATATTTAGAAAATTAAATTCAGGTAGTTCTTTGAGGGTCTGGGGAGATAGCTTAGTGGCAGAAGTGCCTGCGTGGCAAGTGCAAAGTCATGAGTTCAAACTCTAGTCCCGCCAAAAAACAAAAACATAACAAAACAAAAATGTTCTATGAAATTGATAATATTTTTCACAAATTGAAATATCAGTGTATCACCCATTAATAATGTTTGACCACAGTTGTGACAGTTTATGGAAACACTATTACTACAAGTTCCTAACATTTACTTTTGCATTTTCTTTTGTCAAAAAGTAACATTCTTTTGTTTTCTTGCCTAGAACATGAAGATCATTAAAAATACAAACATTAGACAATAAAAAAGAAAAAAGAGAAAAACAACAAAAACAATGATACAGAATTTCACAGCAAGTTAGTAGGAAATTAATATTGATTAATATATTGCATATTATTATCTTCAATGTAGTTGCTCAGATTTAGATTTATTGTTTATGTGTTGTTTGTGCATGCTTTTTGCATTTAACAGCAGAGCTGAGTAGCTGGGACAGAAATCATGTGGACTATGAAGTCTGAAATATTTACCATTGAATTGTTAGAGAAATAGTTAAACATTCCTAAAATTAATAAGGGGAAGAGTTATATGTATATCGCCTAAAGTCAACATTAAATCCACCAGTCTTTCACTTGCAGAATTAACCTTTAGTCAATTAAAAGCTATTCATCCCTAATCTTTGCTATCGATATTTCTCTCATTTCTATGTTTTCTCAAGGATGAATGAGAGTGGTTCATCAGCCTTATCTGCAAGAGCTTATCAGCTTAAGAGTAATTCATTCAGGCCAGCATATTTGAACTAGTTTAGAATAATAATCTTTTCTACAAAATAAGAAAGTTGTACTGTGCACCAAAAGAACCTGCTTTAAATTTCCATGCCAATTTACAAACCCTGTGCGGAACCAGGCAAGGTTAGTGACTATTGAAATTATCTCCAGGACAGAGCTATCTAAAGGCATGATAGTGTGTTAACTGTAGAAAAAAAGACACTGTACAACTTAAAAACAAATCCTACACAGCCTTACATTTCAATTTTTTTCTTCAAAGGTAGTGAGCTGTGTACAAGAGGGTTAAATGCTTTATAGACAAAAAAAGAAAAAGTGCTAGAATCAACTCATTCATCATCGTCCTCTTCTTCCTTCTCTTCATCCTCATCTTCCTCCTCCTCCTCCTCCTCTTCCTTCTTTTTTCAACCTTGATGACTCCCTTTTTTGCTGCATCATGGGTTTTCCTTTAGCCTGGTAGGCAGTGATGTCATGGTTTTCCTTCAGTGTAGCAGCATTTTCATATGGCTGCTCGTCATCTGCTGCAGTATTATTCCACATTTCTCCAAGTTTCTTTGCTACATTACCAATGGAGAGGCCTGGATGTTCTCCTTTGATTTTTGGGTGGTACTGAGAACAGAACAAGAAGAGGGCCAAAGGCATCCTCTTGGGCACATTGCCATCCTTAAACTATTTTGTTTCTCGTTTAGGAAGAATATAAGTTTTCATTTCTTTTTCATAATGAGCCTTGTCTACTTTTGCCATGTCTTCAGATTTTCCTTTTTCTTTAGCAGACGTCATCTTCCACCTCTCTGAGCACTTTTTAGAAAACTCTGAGAAATTAATGGGAGCATCTGGGTGCTTCTTCTTTTCCTTCTGTCAGCAAGTTTGAACAAAGAACACAAAACTTGCCTTTCCCTTCGTAGGATCTCCTTTGCCCATGTTTACTTGTTTTCCTCAGTGAGGTATAGAGTTGCCCAGTGTCAATCTGGCTCTCACTTGCACCGGTGCCATCTCTATGGAGCTCAGCGTAGTGAAATGGCTGTGAGAGCAGGGACCAGACGCAGCCTCCTCACTCTCTCTGCTTTATACTAGAGTAGTATTCTTCACCCACTGTAGGTCAGTACTTTCCTAATATATGAATATTAATAGGGTGCATTATCTCTAATAATTGCCTCATTTTAAACTTACATCCTACTCTACTTCATCTCTCACATATCTTTGAATTGGAATTTATTGCCATGAATCTTGTTAATTCTGTATCCATACTATGGACACACATACACACATGTGTCTCAAACTCCACCTCTGTATATTTATGGCACTGTTTTCAAAACATTCTGAGAGACATTTAGTCCTGAGAAATATTAATAAGTAAATATAAGACAAATATTTTCTGGTCAAATATATTTGAGAAATGCTCAAAAGAACTAAAATAGAGTTTATTTTTGGTAAGACTTTGTGAGCTGTAATATGCTAATGAGTATTGTGAGTGTCTGAAAAAGAGACCCAGCCTGCAGCATTTCCTAAGTATGTTTGATTAAATTCTTATTACTTAGAACCCTAGTCAATATCTTTCTGGAAAGTGGTGTTTCTAGAGCAAGTTTGAGAATTACTGGTATATACTGGTAAATAAACAGACACAAGGATCAGTGGAACATACAGAAAGGTGTAGAAACAACTGCAGACACACTCAGCCATGCTATTTTTGACAAAGGGGCTAAACATATTCACTGAAAGGATAGCCTTTTTAATAAATAGTGCTGGAAAAACTAGCTTTTCACATACTAAACACTAAAACTAGAGCCATGTCTATCACTATGCATTAAACTAAAATCAAACTGCTGATTCACTTATATCCTGGGTCTTTATTGACCTTGAAGGGCTAGGGCCAAGATATTGGCTAACCTTATAGCCCTTCTTTTTCTCCAATTTTTGGTCTGTTAACTTACATTCTCAACCCTCCAGCAGAAAAGCTTTGTGATACTATTACTCTATAACATAGGTACTTGAGCTTATCATCAC
>PVJA010057995.1:0-10236 GCA_004027025.1 Myocastor coypus
GATGCAGCAGCTGGGATGGCAGCAGCTGGGCTGGCAGCACTGGGGCCAGCAGCAGCTGGACACGCAGCAGCTGGGGCGGCAGCAGGTGTTCCTGCAGCAAGTGGTCTGGCAGCAGCTGGGCTGGCAGCACTGAGGCCTGCAGCAGCTGGACATGCAGCAGCTGGGCCGGCAGCAGGTGGTCCTGTGGTAGGTGGTCTGGCAGCAGCTAGGCTGGCAGCACTGAGGCCTACAGCAGCTGGACACGCAGCAGCTGGGCCAGCAGCAGGTGGTCCTGCGGCAGGTGGTCTGGCAGCAGCTGGGCTGGCAGCAGCTCTCCTGGCCACAGCCCTGCTCAGAGCAGACGGAGCCACAACAGGAGTTGACCATGGTGTCGGCGGCTGGAGGTTCTGGGTGGGTCTGCGAGGTGGACGGTGTGAGAGGTTTGGAAGCCTGGCTGCCCCTGTGTACTTTTATACCCTGCTGGGTGATTGCCATCAATAGCAGCATTCTTTCCTTGTTATTGTTTTCTTTTCTTTTTTTAATAAGGAGGCAATTATTAAATTAGGCAAGTTGATATTCCTGGTAATATTGTCAAGGTCGGTGGTAAACGTTGCTTCCTTGTCCTGATATGCTAGGGTTCATCTGTCACCGCCCCCTGAATCATCTCCAATGTCCTCACTATCGCTTCTTCAGAGGCACATGCCATGACCTGCTGCCTCTTGGCACTGCAGGTTTCTGCTCCTTCTGTGCAGACATCTTGTCTACCCTCGAATGGCAATGGCTCCCAGAGGCCCAGAGTCTTCCCAGTAACCCAGGAGAACAACTCTGAGTTGTATTCTGACACACACCTGCTATGGGTCAGTTTGACAAAGAAGGGTTAGAACAAGGCCCTGTCCCCAACGATGCGGCAAGGCCCACCTTGCGGACTATTTCTTGGGAAACATACCAATTTTCTGGGCCACAGCAGTACACCAAGTCAGGTTTTTTGTTTATTTGTTGCGACAAGATATCACTTGTCCCAAACAGTATAGTTCAGGCTGGTCTTGAACTCACAGTGATCCTCCTGCCTCAGCCTCCTGAGTCCTAGGATTGCGGGTGTGCCACCGCCGCGCCTGGCAAAGTTATGAGAGTTTGATGCTTTTTTTTTCTCCAGAAACCTCTGAAATTCATTTTTCGTTTCCTGGTGAAAGGTGAGATACGGAGGGGCTTCACTGTGAACTTGGGCTCCCTCTGCTCCTGCGCTGCGGCTGACTTTTCTTCTCAGCTGACTTGCAATCTTCCTGGCTCTCCCTGGCCAAACTGAGACGTCTCCTCCATCTTCAGCAGTTCCTTGCGACCCACTTTAGACAACGGGGTGTCCCCACCCCCGCCCCTTCTCCCAGTCTCTCTTGTACATCCCCGACACTTCCCGGCTTCCATATTTGATTTGTTGCTATTAGGATTCACTCTCTACTTCCTTTTTTTGTATCTCTTAGGGAAGGGTTTACAGGGTGTGCAGGGCCTCAGCACTAGATTGACTCACAGTGATCATCGTGCTTACAGCCCCCCAAGAGCTGGGACTGCAGGTGTGTGCCACCCCACCCCGTCTCACTGTCTAGTTCTTCATTGTCCATAAAGAAACCACAGCTAGCGAGGTGGAGAGAAAACAAGTTTCTAGGTCAAACGACATCTGCCTATACTTTTCATTGAAAATATAGTAAAACTTTAAAGGTAAAAAAGGTGCCTCAACAAATGGCTGAATCTCCTTTGGAAAATGAAATAAAAATGCTATCAGCACTGCCGCTGGGGTGGACATTCATCTGCCTCGGGAAGTGAAGGCAGCCCCAGGAGGGGAAATTCCTGCGCTGATACCTGTAGAGAGGACGGCAGAGAATAAAGAACAAACTCCAGGACACTGGGACGAGGTCCTGTCTGGCAGACGGCTGGGCCCCCGCTGAGGCTGGCCCTCTTATTAGCCTGCAAGAAAGTCTAGGGGACGGGGAATGCGGTTCATGGCACCCCTACTACAGCGAGTGGGTGGACGAGTGCATGTGAAGCCAGAGTTTCCCTAGACCCAACTGCCTGTGCTGTGACAGCTCTCTCACCTCAGGAGTGCTGGGTTAGCACTGCACCCATGGCCGGGGAACTTTGGGCTTCCCTGTCCCTCTCCATTCCTAGTAAGGGCACGCTGACCAGGTCTGTGGGGGCTTCGATCAGGTAATCAGATCCCCCAATATCTATCACATAGCCTGGTCCCAGTAGCACTGGTCCCATGTTTTTCCAGATATATTCCACTTTCTGCTCAAGAACGGCCTTCGAGGAGTGGCTCCTGCCGCGGACTGCCTCTCTGGCCGCAACAACGGACAACTGGACTTGGTTGGTAGCCTATCAGTAAAGTATATTCATCCGGCGTACTTGGGGGTCATGAAATTAGGGGAAAGCGGATGTGCTGAATGGCAGCGCCCCGGATTCAGAGTCCGTGGACCTAAGTGGTTGGCGGGAATTTTTTTTTAACCTCTCCCCATCTCCACTCCCCCCAAGCCCCGCCCCCACGTCTTTCTATTGGAAGGGCGCTTTGACAGACTAGCAGACTTCCGCGCACGTTGTCGCGGAAGCTAGAAGCCAGTTGGAGCCTGTGGCCGCAGGTCCCGGCTGCTCGTTGCACAGCTAGCTTGCTCGATTCAGGCAGCCTTGACTCTCTACTTGTCGTTGATGGCACAACTAGACTGTGCTCAGCTTGGGTTTCCCTGGGCTAGAAAAATACAGACTGTTTCCAACTTGCTCCGTGCACAGCCTGCCCCTTCTCTGTCAGAACGTTCTAGTCTAACGATAAACAAATCCTTTTAAGTAAATCTGCCTGGCAACAGATGACGTCACTCATGGAATCCATGTGTCCCATCATGTAAGAACATGCTGTGAGCTTCGTACTTCCCACTTGAAAACTGCATTTCAGCGCAGCCTGATTCAGGGCTGGTGACTTGAACCCCCGGGTCCCCCAGCCCGCTGGCATAATAAAAGTTGCTCTTTGATTCCCCAGTGCAAAGACTTTTGTTCGGCTTGGTGTTCGTTTTCTGCCACACTTTAAGGCATAATATCATCAAAACAAGTGTGGTAAGCTGGCACAAGGTGGAGAAACCGGTGGAGACCTACAGGCATAGAAGGACCCATGGTACAGGAAGAGGCTGCAGCAGTTCAAAGTGACAAAAACAGGTATGTCACGCTCTGATGACGTAGCTCCTGGTGCTCACTTTCTGCCAGCCTCGACGGCCATTAACTCCTGAATAAGCTCCCACGTGCAACCCCGGTGCCATTCTTGGCTGTGTGATGTTTACAAGAAAGAGAAAGAAGTTGTCCTCTTCGACCACTCAGAACACGTCTGGGGATGGCATTTACTTCCAGGCTACAGAAGGTTAAGGATAAGTTGAGGTTTACAAAAAGTAAAGTTCCTATAATGGTGGCATTGTGATCCATGACCAGCAAGTGGGAGAAGCCAGAGACTTGGCCTACAGAGGAGAGAGCCAAGCCGCACGGTGGCGGTGCACCATGGACAGCTCTGCCTGACAGCTGCATGAGCCCCACGTGGCGGTGAGGAGCTAAGGGCTGATTTGTGGCTGACATGGAGAAAAACACGTGACTCACCCCGTGACAGTGGCTATGGAATGGGTGTCACCTGGTAGTAGGCTGAGACGCTTATCTATGAGCCAGAGTGGCTGAGAAGCCTCCAAACCAGATGGAAGGGCCTGACTTGAGATTCCCTTTCTGTCCTTAGACACGTGTGAGCCCAATAAATCAAATTAGCACACGCTCCTGGCACTCCTACCTCCCTAGCTAGTTTCTACCTCTGCCCTATTTTCTGCTTTCCGCAGCCTGGCTGTGGTTGGACCCCACGCGCAGCTTTCAATGGTGCCTGCATCTGCATCGTACACCAGCTCTTGGGAACCTAAACACAGCGCATTCCTGAGGTCCTCAGCCTCTCTCCTAGCGAGAGGGAAATGACAGAGCAAAGCGGTTTCCAAGTTGCCGTGGGGCGATGACCTTGGTGAGCCCCACTATGGGAAATGAGAACGATTCCGCTACTCCCGGACACCGTATTGGGGGAAAGAACCGTGTCTACGGAGAGCCCTGGCGAAGAGCCCTCTTGTGGTTCAGGCGAGGTCACAGTCATTTGTGTTGAGTGACAGTCCTTCCCTGTGCGCTCGTGTCTGTGTGTGCAGGGAGGATGTTGACTAGCTTTAGAGACCTCTTGCGATTTCTTTTAGTACTTTCGTGCTTTTGTTTTCTCCATCTGTATGAGGCATGATGGACAAAGTTGCATGTATTTAAGGTATGCAATGGAATCTTCTCTACAGCCATGTGCCTGAAATGATTACCACAATCAGGTCAATCCATATTTGTATCCAATCACACGATCACCATGTGGGTGGTGAGAATACTTAAGATCTATTTTAACAGATTCTGAGTCTCCCAGCACAGTGGGGTGGGAACCGCACTCTCCGCACTGCACGTCAGATCCCCAGAACTTGTTCATCTCCCTACTGGAAGTTTTTACGCTCTGACCACTATCTCTCCACCCTGTCTTCCATGGCCCTGGCTGCCGTCACCCTGCCGTGCATTGCTATGAACTCAGCAGCGTAGCATTCCACACAGAAGAGTGACCGAGGGCTGGGGACCCGGCTCAGGGCCAGAGTGCCAGACGCCCTGGGTTCAGTCCTCGGCACCAAAACCAAAACATAAACCTCAACCGAAACACAAATACAAAAAGTGCTCTCTTCGGCAGCACATATACCAAAAACAAACGCAAAAAGACCTAGCCATGCTTCTGTTTCTTTTTCTCTGTAACTCAGGTCGCGTGTTATCCGGGGACCTTCGCACACCCAGGCCAATTCCACCCCATTTCCTAGGCTTGAATACGTGGGTGGATATCTTCTTTCCAAAAGTCAAATATGGGCCTGGCAGGATGGCTCAGTGGTCAAAAGCGCCTGCTTAGGAAAGCTTGGGCGGCTGCAGGGACCGCGGTTCGATCCCTGGGAACCACATGCTGCGCCGACCCCGCCCTCAGGGCGGGCTGAGCCGGCCATGAAGATGGGTAAATGAACAGACAAAAGTTCTGAAACAAGAAAAAAAAAAAAAAAAAAAATTAAAAAAAAAATTCTTTAAAAGAAAAAAAGACAAATATGTATTTGTGATGAACATCGCCTTTCTGGTATCACCACTGGGGTTGGTAGCAGTACTGATGCTACTGAAAGCGTTTATATTCATATTTAAAAATAGAGCAAGCGGTACAACTCTGATCACATGTTAAATTGTACAGGAAAACGCCGGTGTAAATAGCGTTGCTTGTTAAGTAAGCAATGATTGGACTTAACTTTGGTAGGATTATGAAATTTAATTATTTCCAGATCTTTCTCATTGTTTTTTGACAGGTTACACAGCGACTTGGTTTTCTTTCTTTCTCTCCCCCGAGGAGAGAGCATGAACGCAGTTCCCCACTACCACAAATTAGGCTGTCGAGTTTCCCACATTTGGGGAAACCACAGAGCTCAGCACATCCAGGAGCAACCAATGGGCCTCGCCCCAGGCAAAGCTGCTCGTGGCCATGGCGTCTCCCCACCAGGTAAGTATTAATTTTCTTTTCTTCTATTAAAAAAAAAAAAAAAAAAAAAAAGAAAGGGTGTTTTTACATACATAAAGTGCTTTCAATTTTATGCTGATTGAATCCGTTCTGACCTGTCCTCACGGCAAGAGTCCATCAGCCCACCCCAGGGAGAACTGAGGTCCGTGCGGCCTCTTCGGAGAGAGATTTCTCCCTTGGTTCTTTTTGGACTTTGTCTGGTGACACGGAGACCTGGCCGAGGACACCAGAGTCCCAGACAGGAGGGCTGACATGGGGTAGGGGAGGCGTAGGCAGTCCTCACCTTGTGTGTTGCTTCCCAGTCACTCCAAGTCTAAGACAGTGCTGGACGTTCAAGGCTCCAGAAGGAGAGACCAGCACTGGACTTGGCAGCTGCACCAAGTGGACGGCTTAAGGATGGACGCCTGGACACACGCCAACATGGAGACCGATCTGGGAGTCGAGGGGACAGAGAATGAGTAAGGTCTCAGGGAGCCTGGCCATACGTATAGACCAGCGGTCCTCAACCTGTGGGTCGGGACCCCTGCCTCATCAGTTCCAAGGTGAAGGTTAACTGAGAGCCTGACCCAGGGGCCACAGCTGTGAAAGTCAGGACAGGACAGCTCTGCTCTGGGCTAGAGGACGCAGCCTGTTTCCACCTGCCTCTTTGGAGACCCTCAAGTGGACAGCTCCGTCCACTTCAGAGCTGGGGAACGCAGGTGCCGCTCCCTCTGCTAGGAGCTGTCAGTCAGACTCCCTGGGAGAGGCTGGAAATCCGGTTTGACTGGGGCAGGGGAGCAGAGGTCTTGTAATTAACTATCTCGCTGGCTGATTTCCAAGAGCGGGCTGCTCAGAGGCCCGCACCAGGAGAGCATCTCACCGCAGTCCCTGCAGGGAGAAACTGGGACCTGCTGCCGGGGTCCGTTGGCACTGGCGGCGCAGCGGGGAGGGCTCCGCCAAAGCACGCAAGCTACTGCTTTTCCCCAGGGCAGTGGTGAATGAGAGCTGGCCATTCCCAGCAGCAGGTGACTTAGGAGCCTGGGCCTCTGCTGGTGACTATAAATCACTGCGTGTCCTGGTCACCTCGCAGAGCGGCTGGGCCTGGCTTTCTCCCGGGCTGAGTCCTGGGGGCATCCTGCTGGGAGCTCCAGCACTGTGCTGCACGCGTGCTGGACCAACGTCCCCTCCCGCCAGCAGTGTAGAAAGGCTTCCTTTCCTCCACAGCTTTGTCCAGAGTTGCTATCTTCTGACTGCCTGATAATGGCCATCCCAACAGATGCGGGGAGCTCTCCTGCAGTCCTGACTAGCACTTTCCCGAGGACCAGGGACATGCAGCGCCTTTCCCTTGTCGCTGAGACCAAATACCTAACACCTCCCATTAGGGGAGGAGAGGTTTATTGAGCTCGCAGCTGGCAGAGGCTTCGTTCCATCCTCAGCTGGTCCCAAGGTGGGGCGGCTTGGTACAGGGGCAGCCCTGGGAGGTGGCAGAGGACAGCAGGCGCCGCGCAAGCAAAGCAGGGCGAGCCTCCTGCCCTCGCTCATGCTGCAAGCAGGCCGCCACCGCCACCGCCACCGCCACCGACGCCACCACCACCGCCACCGCCGCGGCTGTGTCGCTCACACTGTCTCCGGTGCTCTCCTCTTGCACCAGATGAGGATGTTTACAGAGTGAGAACCCCAGACACCCTGCTGAGGCACCCCATTGAACTTCTAAGCGTCTCGAGTTGCATGGAACAACCAGTACGAGTGCGAGTAGTAATAGCAGAAATGTGTCATTTGAAGTCTCTGTCTGTCTGTCTGTCTGTCTTTCGCAAGGCTCTCTTTTCCTTTTTTTTTTTTTTTTTTTTGTGGGACCAGGGTTTGAACTCATGACCTTACTCTTGCCAGGCAGTCACTTGTGCCGTGGAGCTCTCGCCCTAGCCCCAAGGCTCTCTTTTCAAAGCTTCCGTCTTACTCCTCCTCCCTCCACGGCTTGTTCTCTCGCCCGGCTGTTCAGGAGCCAGCCTTGGGCTTAGCTCCCACGCGATGTCTCTTCCCTGGCTTGAGCTCCTGTTTTCCAGGTCCGCGTCCTCTCCCCCGCTGGCTTCTTCATGCTGATGGCGCTCCTCCTCTGCATGTCTGCGTGCTCCTTTAAAGAGGGTGTGCGTCAGCGTTCTCGGCGGGACTCAGTACCCGTCGCAACCAGAAGGAAGAAAGGCCCAGTCTGGCCCGTGGTCCAGGAGATTCCGTCCATGGGGAAGAAAGGGGCAGAGAGCAGCACAGGGGGCCGGGCCTCCAGTGTACACCTCGAGGGACGCACCACTGCCCACAGTGCCCACTCCTGGTCAGCACTTTTGGCTATCAGCTCATCAGGATTTCCACCCACTAGCGAACACAGCGCCCCATCCAGGCACCTTCCCCAAATCCCCTGCCTCTGCCTGTGAGACTTCCAGAAGGCATTCTAGATTCAGATCACAGCAGCTGGCAAGACCAGAAGGGTTTCTCTGGAACCCTCTATATCCAAATGTTGCTCTTCCTTGATATCTGTTGGACTGCTGGGCTGGCTGCAGAATTCCAGGCAGAGAAAACTTCCACAGAAGAAAGTTCCAAGGATTTCCTGTTTTCTTCAGGCTCCCATTGTTGAGGCTGAGAAAAACCACCGTGCATCCTGGCTCTTCGTGTAGAAGCGGCACCTTTGCCCAGTGCGAGCCTTCCCCGCCTTGTGCACACCCACGCCCTGCTGAGACTTGGGAGTGATGCGCTACGGTGAGAGGCTGCCCGCGCTCGCTCCGCCCAGTACTGCTGGGTTTATTGTTTTTGGGTTTGTTTTTTTTTTTACTTTTTAGGAGAAATAACAATGTGACAGTTTCAAAACACATTAGTAGTACATTCCCAATATTGCATACAATGCATATGGTTGTTCTCTTAGTAGTTATACAGCTCACAGAGTGTGGACGTAATAATTTTTCTAATCATTACTGGTACAAGAAATGTCTTCTCATTGAACTAAGAGAAAGTAGTTGTATACATAATCCAATGTTCCATAATCATAGTGGGTTATTGGCAGAAATGGCAATGTCGGAAGCGGTTGATTGAAGACGTTCACAGCTCAGCATGCCAATCTAACTTTACGTTTTATGCCTTGTGGTAAAGCTTTTCTGCTGGGTAGTTAAGGGCAAGTTAAAGTACGACCTGCATAGCAAAGCATGTAACTTTTGTATCTCCTAAGGTCAGTCAAATCCCCTCAGGATTTACCTTGAAACCATATACAGTGCTTTGTAGAACTGTTGTCAGTATCAGCCATCTGGTTGAGTCACGGCCATCGCTTGGCCAGTTTGTTCTCTGAAAGCCTGAGAGAATGTTTTCTCTCTACATGATTCTCCTTAGGCACACTATATATCTTCTATATATCTTCAGTCCCTTTCCTCTGTAGCCCTATAATCTCCTTGAACAGAAAATTTGGTGGCCCACTGAGTTATAGAATGTTATAGCATAGGTTTTCTTAATGTCTGGTGGGGGTTTTTTATATTCATTTTTAAAGAGTAGGAGGCAATCTCAGGACCCGTGCCCACCCAAACCAAATACAGAAGACACTATCATGGAAGAAAATGAGAATTATACAGATGAAACCTCTGAATTGGTAGCATCTGAGGCAGACACACAAGTGCAGAAACTTATAGAGCAACTGAGATCACAGATAACATCTGAAGTAAAAAAAGGAATACATGAAGTGGAAAAATGGCTGGAGAAATGTATAGAGGACATCAGAGCAGAAATAATATCTAAAGTTGACAAAGACATGCCTAAATCAATAGCATCCCAAGTAGGGGAACAACTGCACAAAAGTACAAAGGAGAACAGAACAGAAATAATCTCTGTATTAGAGAAAGGATAACCATAATGACAAACTTCAATACTATTAAAGAAGACATCGATAAAAAATTAGAGAATAGAAAAATGATGGACTCCCTGACGGAGCAATATAGGAAAGACATAGATCTCATGAAACAGTTTCAAAGAGATATACAAGAAAATAAAACCTCCATCACAAGTTCGCAGAGCCAAATGAATAAAAATGAAGATAGAGTTTCGAACTTTGAAGACACAGTTGCAGCCAGTGAAAGAGTAAGAAAGGATCTTTTAAAAACAACCAGAATGCAGGAAAAAATAATTCATCATCTGCAAGACGATGTGAAAATGAACAAGGTGAGATTAATGGGAATCAATGAGAAAGAAGGAGTCAATACAAATGATATAAAAAGAATATGGGCAGAAGTAATAGCAGAAAACTTCCCAAATCTGAGAAAACAATCAGACATTCACGTAACTGAAGCCTACAGAACCCCAAATAACATCAACCCAACTAAAACACGCCAAGACATATAATAGTCAAGATACCAGAAATCCAGCTGAAGAATAATATACTCAAAGCTGCTACAGAAAAGAAACACATCACATTTAAAGGAAAACCCATCCGAATAACAGCAGGTTTCTCTTCACAAACCATGAAAGCAAGAAGAGCATGGAGCAGAGTGCTTCAAGTACTCCATGAAAACAATTTTCAGCCCAGACTATTGTACCCGGCAAAACTCTCCTTCAAGTATGAGGGAGAAGTGAAATATTTCCATAACAAAGAACAGCTGAAGAATTTCATGACATCAAAACCAGTGCTACAGAATATTCTAACA
>PVJA010057996.1:0-10234 GCA_004027025.1 Myocastor coypus
AAAAAAAAAAAAAAAAAAAAAAAAAAAAAAAAAAAAAGTGAAATAGGACCATAACATAAATAAAAATTTTTTTATTTTATTTATTTATTTTTTAATGGCCTGCTCAGCCTGCCCTGGGGAATGGGACTGGCACAGCACATGGTGCTGGAGATCTAACTGCTGTCCCTGCAGTTGTCTAAGCTTGCCTAAGCAGGCGCTTTAGACCGCAGAGCCATCTCACCAGCCCAACATAAGTAAATAAAGTTTAAGAAAAGAAAAATGAAATAAATGGAAATATCACTGAGTAATAAATAAATAAATAAATAAATAAATAATTAAATAAAATTTCACCATCCAAATCACATACTCGTTTGGGCCTCCTCATCAGACTCAGAGCTCAAAGAAAGGCAGCAGTGCTGACTGAGCCTTAAGTCCAGGTGCTCAGATCCATCCTCCTAAATCAAACCTCCAAGCCCTCCCCTTCTGACTGCATTTATATGCTAGGCAAACTGACACCACTGAGTTTGGGACTAAGAGGATCCCAAAAGCTTTTGAGGAGCTTATTGCTGAGAACAAATGCTATGATTTGTGTATAGGAGTCCCCCCAAAGCCTCATAAAGTCATGGGGCAGCTTCTAGAGTTTGTGATCCATTATTGTGGGTGTGGATGCCTCACCTGCCCCTCTTCCCTGGCAGGTAATTTGCATTACAATGTAAGAAGGGGAGAGATGCTGGCTAGCTGCTACCCCTCCCTTCTTCTCTGCTCTTTGCTAGCGCCAAGCCATGAAAGGTTGTGCCACTCTGCCTTGCCAGCTGAGTATAGACTAAAACCTCCAGTAACTGTGAGCTAAATAAATGTTTCCTTCCTTCATTCTGTTGGGTATTTCTCCAAACAATGAAAGGAGAGTAACTGAGACAACGGAGTATGTGAATGATATAGATCCAGACCCAAGCCAAGGCTGAAACAAATTTACAAATTCTATATTAGAGACTACCTAAAGGCTAGTCATCTTCCAGTATCTAGTCTCTCCTTTTTTTATTCTTTATTTTTCTTGATGGTACTAGAGATTCAACCTAGGACCCTGCACCTGCTAGGCAGAAGCTCTACCACTAGACTACATCCCCTGTCATTCTCATTACATTGCACAGCCTGGGCTCAAATATGCAACCACCCCCTGCCACCTCCCAAATAGCTGAGATTAAAGAGATGTGCCACCACACCTAGAAATTATAGCTAATATCATTGCCTGTCCAAAACAGGTATATCCCAGCCTTTCTTCAGGTATGTATGGCCAAGAAACTAAGTTTTCTCCCAGTAATATGAGCTGATGGTTTATGTAAGTCCTTAGGAAATCACTGGCCATGGCAGCACAACTCACATGCACTGCAGTGAAACTCTGTCTCAAAAGCAAAAACAAAAAAGATCTCATGAAGTATCCCTTCATGTCACAGTGCAACAGAGGGAAGAACCCCAACCTGAAGCATTTTTTAAGTTGTCCTACCAGTCTACCCTGCCTACCTTTAACATGAGAAATAAACTTCAGCTTGAACCCTACTGCTTTAGGTTTTCTGCACTATGAAACCCAAACTAATCTTGAATAATAGCTGCGCTTCCTGACAGAATGGCACCTCTCATATGCTGCCTGATGCAGAAGTGGCTGGGCAGCCTGACACCATGGTCCCAACCATGAGAGTTACGGTTCTCTTTTCCACAGATGAGGGGAGATTAATCAGCTCCTCCCACAAACAGGCTGGATATTACTGAAGTGCATTCAAGGAGAGAAATTCTACACAAAAACAGCAACAATGTAGGTAGGAAAAGAAAAAAAAAAGGGAAAAAAATACTACAAGTCTATTAGGAGTAAAATTCTCTACAACAGTCTAGGGGAAGTCATCTTTTACAAACTGAGAAACCAGAATCAAGAATTACCTCTTAGGGTCTGGTGAGATGGTTCAGCGGTCTAATGCATCAGCTTAGGAAAGCTTAGGCAACTACAGGGACCGCAGTTCAAGTCCTGGCACCGCATGCTGTGCCAGCCCCACACCCAGGGCAAGGTGAGCTGGCCATAACAAAAAAACAAAAAGAACTACCTCTTAGCAACTTTATGTAATATACATATTTTTTTAAAAAAAATTTTAGGGGCCTGGCAGGATGGCTCAGTGGTCTAAACCGCCTGCTTAGGAAAGCTTAGGCGGCTACAGGGACCACGGGGATCGCGGTTCAATCCCTGGCACCACGTGCTGCGCCAGCCCTGCCCTCAGGGCAGGCTGAGACAGCCATAAAAATAAATAAATAAATAAATAAACAAACAAACAAACAAACAAAAGTTCCGAAACAAGAAAAAATAAAATGAAATAAAAAAATAAAATAAAATAAATATTTTTTTTTAAAAAAAGGAGGATCAGGGCCAGGCATGCTGGTGCACAACTGTAATCCCAGCACTTGGGAGAATGAGGCAGGAGGATCAGTGAGAGTTCAAGACCAGCCTGGGCTACAAAAGTGAGGTCAAAGCCAGCCTGAACTTCATAGCAAGACCCTGTCTCAAAAAGCCCCCCCACCAAAAAAAAAAGCGGGATATTTTGTAATAGAGGCTCATCTTTAACTCATTATGGGGGCCGGCAAGATAGCTCAGCAGTCTAAAGCACCTGTTTAAGCAAGCTTATGCTACTGCAGGGACCGAGGTTCCATCCCCAGCACCACATGCTGCGCCAGCCCCAGCCCCAGGGCAGGCTGAGCAGATCATAATATAAATAAATAAATAAATAGATAGATAGATAGATAGATAGATAGATAGAAAACCTCATGAAGCCCAGGCTGGCCTTGAATTCATGATGAGGATTAGAATATGTGTGCTACTATAATCAGCTACATATGCGTTTTATCGGGTTTTTTTGTTTTGGTTTTCTTTTTTTGTCTTTTTGAGACAGGGTCTTGCTGTACAGTTCAGATTGGCCTTGAGCTCACTTTCTATAGGCCAGGCTGGTCTTGAACTCACACTGATTCTCCTGCCTCAGCCTCCCCAGTGCTGGGATTACAGTCATACACCATCACGCCTGGCTATATATGCCTTTTAAAAAGGCGTGGATTATCTTAATCCACGCATAGTGGTCTATGCCTATGATCCCAGCTACTTGGGCTGAGCAGGAGGATTACCAACATGAAACCAACCTGGGCTATGTAGTAATATCCTGTCTCATAATAAAATAAAAAGTGCTGAGGGTGCAGCTCAGTGGTAGAGCATCTGCTAAGGATGTACAAGGCTCTGGTTCAATACCCAGTAACATACACAACATGCACACAAACCAAACTTAAAGCAAGGCATGATGCATATACAGAGTCCCAGATATTTGGGAGGGTGGGCAGGAGGATCATTTAAACTCAGGAGTTTATAGGGCAGAGAAATGGCTCAGTGGTCTAAAGTGCCTGTTTAGAAAAGTTTAGGCAACCGCAGAGACCAAGGCTTGATCTCTGGTACCATACGTTAAGCTAGCCCCACTCCCAGGGCAAGCTGAGCTGCCATAACACAAATAAATAAATGAGGTTTAAATTAAATTAAATTAAATTTTAAAATAATCATAAAATAAACCTAGGATAGCCGGGCGTGGTTGCGCACGCCTGTAATCCCAGCACTTAGGAGGCTGAGGCAGGAGAATCAGTGCGAGTTCGAGACCAGCCTGGGCTACAAAAGTGAGCTCAAGGCCAGCCTCAACTGCATAATGAGACCCTGTCTCAAAAAGACAAAAAAATAAAAATAAAATAAACCTAGGAGTTTAATACCAACATGGCAACACAACAAGATCCATCTAAAAAACACTTTTAATGCCAGGAAGATAGCTCAGTGGTATAAGTACCTGCTTGGAAAGCACAAGGTTCCAAGTCTGATCCCTGGTATTGCAGTAAAATAAATAAAGAAATAAAGAAATGTAAAAACACCTCTACTTGGAGTTTGTGAAGAACTTGGTGGTAGAGCACATGCTTAGTATACATGAGACTCTAGATTCAGTCTCCAGACCCCACCAAAGGTATTCCTTGCTTTTTTTTTTTTTTTTTTTTTTTTAAGAGTAGAGTGCTGGGCAGATAGCTCAGTAGAATAAGAGCCTGCCTGGCAAACGTAAGGACCTGAGTTCAATCTCTGGTTGGAGTGGGGGGGGGGATGGCAGCAGAATATATTTATTGAAAGAAAGCTCTGTCCAAGAGAGGAACAAAAGGGAACCTGAGTGGGTTGTCATGGACTCTGCCTTTTCTAGGGATTTTTATAAAGCAAAACCATGAGGTGAAGCAGGTTTAAGGTGAAAACATGAGAACTCATAAAATGAGCATGAGCTGGGACAAAACTATGGCCAACCAATAAGATTATAAGCACAGTTGCTCGGGTAACATTGCTTAAATCAAGTAAAATTGATTAAATCAGGATCAAATGGGGAAGTAAGTGACACAATGAGCAGGGCATGAATACAGAACAGGGGCTTTTCCTGTAAGGGGCTGAATTAGTGACTCTTCCCGGCTTTTTCAGTGATTGATATCTAGTTAGAATATCAATCCCTGATGTCTAGCTCTAATCCTTGCTTTTAATTATATAAGTACAGCCGGCATGGTGGCGCACGCCTGTAATCCCAGCACTTGGAAGGCTGAGGCAGGAGAAGTTGAGACCAGCCTGGGCCACAAAAGTGAGTTCAAGGCCAGCCTGAACTGCATAGTGAGACCTTGTCTCAAAAAGAAAAAAAAAAAAAATTATACAAGTACATTTAGTCTTGTTATCAGAACAATGAAACTATATATAAGCCGGACGTGGTGGTGCACGCCTGTAATCCCAGCACTCAGGAGGCTGAGGTGGGAGGATCGGTGAGAGTTTGAGACCAGCCTGGGCTACAAAACTGAGCTCAAGGCCAGCCTGAACTGTATAGCAACACCCTGTCTCAAAAAAACAAAAAAAAAAAAAAAAAAAAACAAGAAACTATATATAATTGGTTACGTACTTCAAGCAAGAGCAAGAGTTAGTCCTCCTTAGACTTAAGTTATTCTCAGAATATGAAAGCTGTCTATCCACAGCAACAACTGACAAAATAGGGGATAATATCCTTTCGATTCAGACCTCTGCCAAGGCCTGAGTCCAAGACAGCAAGAGATAATGCAAAAATATTCAGGGATCAAGGCTGTCTTTCCTTTCCTTGTCTTCGTTGTAAACCCTAGCAAACACTCAAAAGGACAGAATCCAGCTCTGCATAGGCCCAGAGCTGCAAAATGCCGCTATTTCAATGTGAAATGATTTCCATGTTGATACCTTCATCATGAACACTGGAAAGGTAAATACTTCCCAGTGATGGGCTTGAGTCAACAGAATAGGCACAATCCCTAGATCAAAGGCCACAAAGATAAACAGATAACAACACCAAAGCCAGAAACATCACCCATTTCCAGTGAAATCAAGTAGTTGGTCCTTTGTGAATAACTTGTTCTACAAGTACTCCCCAAGACAAGCAAGCATCTCTCAGAAATTTTAACTTGATAAACAACTGATATCTTGCAATACATTATGTCACACTGAATGTCACATGATCTCAACTGGTAACTTGCTTTTTTCTCTTTTTTTTCCCTCACTCCTCTGATGGTTCTCACAATGGTGCATGCCTGTAATATGAGTGCCCAAGAGGCTAAGGTAGGAGAACTACTACAAGTTCAAGACCAGCCTAGGATACACAGTGAATTCAAGGCCAGCCTGAACTATATACAAGTATGTTTATGTATAGGTGTCCCCCTAAATTCTCATGCAGTCATGGGGCCGCTTTGAAATTTGTAATTGATTATTGTGGGACTGGGTGCTGCACCTCCCACGGGGCAGGTGATTTGCATTTCAATGTAAAGAAGGAAGAGAAGTTAGCTGCTTGAGCTGCTGCTACCTCTCTCTACAGCTCTTGCTCTTGCCTGCTACCATGTGCCTCTCTGCCTTGGAGCCAGCCGAATATGGACTGAAACCTCCAGTAACTGTGAGCTAAATAAACCTTCCCTTTCCTAATTTTGAGTGTCCAATATTTGTCCCAGCAATGAGAGAAGAATAAGACAGCAAGACTCTGTCTCAAATAAGCAACAAATTCTTTGAATTACAACTGAAAAGCCAGGCGTGGTGGCTCATGCCTGTAATCCCAGCACTCAGGAGGCTGAGGCAGGAGGATTGGTGCGAGTTCGAGACAAGCCTGGGCTACAAAAGTGAGCTCAAGGCCAGCCTCAACTGCATAGCGAGACCCTGTCTCAAAAAGACCCAAAAAAAATTATTCTTGCAAACCAGGGTTTTACTGTACTCTTACAATACTCGTTACCCAGGTTACCAAGAATATTGCTTAGCCAAAAAAGAGACCCCATCTACGTACCTCAAGAACCATCGTTTGCTATAAGTAACACCTCTAATCTTACTAAGTTCACTGGATAGCCGAAAGCACTACTCCATCAGAGAAAATTCCAAAACTACAGAAACATATGAACATAGTGTGCTTTTAAGATAGATAAGTTATCTGACATTTTGGGCCAAAAAGTCTTTTTTGTGCTAGGCTGTCTTGTGCATGGCAAGATGTTCAAGCCAGGCATGGTGGCGTGTGCCTGTAATCCCAGTACTTGGGAGGCTGAGGCAGGAGGATTGGTGTGAGTTCAAGACCACCCGGGGCTACAAAAGTGAGCTCAACACCAGCCTGAACTGCATAGTAGTATGTCAACCACAATACCTCCAGACATAGCCAAAGGTCTCCTGGAAGACAAACTCACATCTAATTGAGAACCAATACTATAGGATAATAGATAGCTGAGACAGCTTGAAATCCCAAAATAGTTGCTTGAATCTCCCTGCTATGTAACCTGAGAAGGATGAGGTATAGCTGGAAACCCAAAACTTGAAGCACTAACCAAGGAAGTAATACAAATAGGCAAAGGCAAGAAAGTCTAGGTATAAATTGAGAGGAAGCAGAGGTAATGGTAATGGACTGGGGAGAGGATACTCCTTCTAAAGGTAGCAACAGCGTAGGAAAAATGATCCTCTGACTCCCAGCCAAAGTACTCCATCTTCATCTAATGTGGTGGCACTTGCCTGTAATTCCAGCACTTACGTTGTTATGGCAAGAGGATCACCATGAATCCAAAGACATCCTGGGTTACATAGTGAGTTCAAGGCCAGCCTAGACTATATAGTAAGACCCTGTCTCAAAAAAAGAAAATAAATAAGTCAATCAAAATGAAACCCAAGGGGCCAGGGAGATAGCTCCATGGCACATGTGCCTGCCTGGCAAGTGCAAGGTCGTGAATTCGAACCCCAGTTCTCAAAAAAAAAATGAGAAACAAAACAACCCAAAGTAACACCATTTTGTAGTGAGGAGGCTAGTGCCAGACTGCAGCATACCACTGTGGCTTGATAGTGCTTGCTGAGATCCTGTTAAGGACAGAATGGGAACAGAGTATGCATGATTTTCCCCAAGGATTCTTCTTGTCTTTGATCCTGTTTTTGCTATTTTAATTAAAGCCACACATAAGCAATAACTTAGCAAAGGAAAGGTAGGTGACTTCAGTATTACTGCAGACCATAAGCCATCCTCCATGGTGTAAGCAACCCCTAGTAACTCCTTTACTTGCCAAGCTAGACTTTTGAGTAATTGTTCAAACCATTGGTGCCCACTCAATTCTGTGTGTATGTGTGTGTGTGTGTGTGTGTGTGTGTGTGTGTGTAATCAAATTCACTTCACCCTTGCCAGGTAGATGCTGTGCTGGTGAGCTATATCCCTGGGCCCTGCTCTCTCAGTTGTAAAGCAGTTGTTTCTTTTACATCTCACTGGATTGTCCTTTTGGAGGTCTTGCTTTGAAGCTCAAGCTGGCCTTGAATTTACTATGTAGCCCAGGCTGGCCTTTAACTCTGAATGATTTTTCCTGCCTCAGCCTCCCAAGCAATAAGATTATAGGCATGCCCCACCACACCAAACTTCTCTGAGAAATTTACAGAACTACTGAAAACCAGCTGATTGCAACAACCAGGAAATTTGGTACAAGGTTACCATAGCTTCTGATCTTCTAAGAGAAAGGGTAAGCCCTAATTTCTAAAATGTTGGCAACTAATTAAGAATTATTTAAAACACTATGTAGAGGACTGGAATACTGCTCAGTGGTAGAGAGCTTGCCTACTATGCATGCATGGGGCAATGGGCTTAAAACCCAGTCTGGTTTGAGACCAGCCTGGGCTACAAAAGTGAGCTCAAGGCCAGCCTGAACTGCATAGTGAGACCCTGTCTCAAAAAAAAAAAAGAGAAAAAAAAAAACCCAGTCTGGCTAAACAAAATAAAACAAACCACACTAAAATACCACATGGGCCTAAAAATCCACTTGTGGGCGAATGCCACCCTCTGCCCTCTATTTATTGCATGAAGACTTCCTGAACCCTCTATTCTAAATGGAACTTTAATCTACCCTTTCATGGCTATAACTTCATAAAATATTCCAACAAGCTGAACCACTTTTTTTTTTTTTCTTGTTTCAGAACCTTTGTTTGTTTATTCACTCATTTTTTTGGCCGGCTCAGCCCGCCCCAAGGGCAGGGCTGGCACAACATGTGGTGCTGGCAGGGATCAAACTACAGTCCCTGAAGCCGCCCAAACTTTCCCAAGCAGAGGCTTTCGACCACTAAGCCTTCCCATCGGGCCCTGAACCACTTTCTTTTCATATGATTTAAGGTAACTAACTTCAGGGGCCAGCGAGATAGCTCCTCAGTCTAAAGCACCTGCTTAATCAAGGTTAGGCACCACCACCCCTTCTAAAGAAATTTAAAACACCAAGGTGAAAAAGCCATTATGGTGTGATGTTTGCTACTTATACCAGGCTATAGAGTGCAGTGGCAAAAAGGAGGGTTCTTGGAGGCTGAGGGATAAGGGACTTCCACCATCTAGGAACCTATCTTGTTCAGAGATGCCTTCAAACTAGTTTAAGATGAAAAGCTGGGATGTAAAAATAACCCTTTGTCAAAAATAAATAATAAAGACCTTGACATTGACATCCCTCTCTGAGTTGTCACAACTAATGATACTGACACTAATCAAATACCTGGCCAAAACAAAAAGAGACCTGATATATGACATATACCAACCCTGTCAAGAGTGGTGAATAAAATTCAGAGAATACCGAGTCAAAGGAACAAATACAAACTTTTGTCATCCCCATACTTTATGCTTACTCAACTCCAGAAGTGAATAACTTTGGTGAAATTACTTCAAAGGGCAAAAGCCCCCTCCCAAAGTGCAAAACAAATTATTCAAATGTAAGGCTCCCATATCACTGTGACAGTGCCCACATACCCTCCCACACCAAGCCCCCATACTTACATACACAAGCAGCAGCGAGCAGACGGCAGGCCAGGTATGGGGGATCACAGGTGGGGAAGGAGGGCTGGATGATGTAGTTAGCGAAGGTAATGGCGATGATGGCCTGACTGGTAGGCTCAACAATTAGCAGTGAGGTCCATAGGCGGATAAATGCAATGAAACCTCCAAAGGCCTCGAGAATATAAGCATAGCTGGCCCCTGACTTGGTGATGGTGGTCCCCAGCTCCGCATAACAAAGGGCACCCACAACGGAGAAGAGTCCACCAATGGCCCACACAACCAGTGACAACCCATAGGAGGCAGTGTATTTCAGCACACCCTTGGGAGAAACAAAAATCCCTGAGCCAATCATGTTGCCCACCACCAGGCTTACTCCATTCAGCAGGGAGATCTCCTTCTTTAGCTGCATAGTTTCTGGGGACCCTGCTGATGGTGAGGTGACATCTTCTTCCACTTTGGGCTGACTGGCACCAGGAAGGAGATGGTAGATGGGCAAGTGGTTCTCAGTCTCCTTTGTTTCCATAGCAAATAATTCCGGCACACTCGTATTTACTGCAGCCTGGAAAAGAAAACAAATACGTTACATCTAGGGCAGGAACTGGTAAAGCTCTGGTTCAGACACAAGGCAGGCAGATACTTGCCCACTTCCACTGAGGGACAAGCCACACACACAATAAAATAGGCCTAAGTTTCTACCACAATAAACAGGGAGATCTACTTAGAAGACCCAAAGAACTCCACCAAAAAGCTACTGGAATTAATACACAAATTCAGCAACATAGCAGGTTACAAAGTCAACACACAAAAGTCAGTGGCATTCCTCTACACAGACAACAAACACATTGAGAGACAAATTAGAGAAACAGTACCTTTTATGATAGCACCGAAGAAAATGAAATACTTAGGAATCA
>PVJA010057998.1:0-10245 GCA_004027025.1 Myocastor coypus
AGGACAATATGCAATATGTCAACTTTCAAAGAAAAAAAGGGGGAAAAGAAAAAAAAAAGTAATGTGGATTTAGAAAGGTTAATGTTTAGTTGTTTGATCAATCTTATATACCTATATGTATTAATCTAAACTGATCCGATGATGAAAATATGTAATATAACCATTGTTAAATTTAAACAATTAAAGAATTGAAAAAAAAATGTACAGTTAATTCTTACATTTTTTCTGTCTTCTTTTTAATTTTTTAACAAACGTTGCATTCTTATATCAGGTAATCTGAATAATTAACTTGAAGACAACAGTATGTAATGTAACAACTATTATTGAATTCTCATTTTGTTTAGCAAAATTCTAATATTTTTTACTATTTTTTATTCCCTTTTTAAAATTAAAAGGGCTGGCCAAATAGTTCAGTGGATTAAAGTGCCTGCAAGCAGGGGCCTAAATTCAATCACCTAGCCTGTGGCCCTGGCCCTGCCCCCAGGGCACACTGAGACAGCAGTTGAGCTGGGCATAGTGATGCACACCTGTAATCTTAGCTCTTGAGAGGCTGTAAATAGGTGAATCACTATGAGTCTCGGCGAATAGTGAGACCGTGAACACCCTGTAGACCCTTCTCTAAAAGGTACGAAATAAAATACAATTTAAAATAATTAAATGAAATCAAGAGCAAGCCAAGGATGTCCACTAGCACCACTCCAGGTCAACAAAGTGTGCAAAATATTGAACAAAGCAATCAGGCAAGAGAAAGAAATTTAAAAAAAAAAAAAAAAACACTCCTTTTGTTCTCTTGCCTGAACTCTCTGATATATATAATTTTTTATAAATGACATGATCCTTTACATAAAGACCGAAAAAGCTCCACCAAAAGACGTCTAGAATAATCAAATTCAGTAACAGCAGAGTACAAGATCAAAGCATGGTAGTCAATAGTATTTCTCTATACCAATAATGAATTCACTGAGAAAGACATTATGAAAGCACTGTCATTCACAATAGCATCAAGAAAAAGGTAAGTTCTTAGTAATTAACCTAACCAAGTAAGTGAAAGACCTCTATAATGAAAACTACAATGCTCTGAGAAGGAGATCAACTAATGGAAAGATATCTGCTGTTCTGGACAGACAGAAACAATATTGTCCAAATGGCCATACATACAAACTGATCTGCAGATTTAGCACAATCTCAATAAAAAATACCAATAGCATTCCTCACAAAACCAGAGAAAACAATCCTAAAATTCATACTGAGGCAGAAGAGACCCAGGCAGAAGAGCAAAAGTACTCCCAGGCAATAAGAACAAAGCAGGAGCCATCACAATTCCATACTTAAAGTTGTATTACAATGCTATCGTGATAAAACAGCATGATACTTGCACAAAAACAGACATCCAGCTAAATGTAATAGAATAAAGCATGCAGCAAAAATTTCAAGCATATCCAGCCATTTATCCTTTGACAAGGGGCCAAAAACATACACTGGATGGAAAGTCATCTCCTTAATAAATGTTGTAGGGGCAACTGGCTATCCATAGGAAGAACAGCAAAGCTAAACCCACATTTATCACCATGTAATAAACTAATATCAAAATGGATCAAAGGTATTAATGTTGAAACAAAGGCACTTAATCTGCTAGGAGATAAAATAGGTAAAACTCTTGAAGACATAGATCTAGGCCAGGACTTACTGAACAGAACCCCATTTTGCACTAGAAATAGTATCAAGAGCCCTGGGGAGATAGCTCAGCAGTCTAGACACCTGCCTGGCAAGTGCAAAGATCCAAGTTTGATCCCCAGTACCACATGCCATGCCAACCCTGAAACCAGGCATGGTGGCACTCACCTGTAATCCTAGCGCTAGGGAGGATGGGACAAGAGGATCACTGTACAGATAAGAAATTAGCATCTTAAAGAAGCCAAGATCAACAAATAAAGCTTAGGGCATGTTGTAATCTGTTACTTAGGGATGCCAGAAAACTAGGATTTAAGAAGGTGGGTATGGGGGCCAGAGAGATAGCTCCCTGACAGCACAAGTGCCTGCCTGACAAGTGCAAGGTCGTGAGTTTGAACCTTGTTCCCGCAAAAAAAAAAAAAAAAAAAAAAAGGTGGGTAACGGTTTATCCTGATTGATGTCTCCACCCTTCCTTGAGATGTTGGTGATTATCTCCTCCCCTTCTTGTAATCCTTTTATTTAACAATTGTGTGAACCTAGCATTAAATAGTGAAGGTCACCAGAGGTTATAGTCCTAAATAAAAAGACGCTTCTGGAGCTCTGGGCTCACTGTGAGGGAGACAGATCTCAGTGAGACCTCTGAAGCTACATTCATCAGGTCTTATTGTTTCTTTTGGCACCAGGCATAACATACAACAGATCACTATGAGTCTGAGCTGCATAACAAGACCCTATAAAAAATAAATAAAAATTTCTTAAAAGACATAGTGCCAAGAATCAACAAATGGGGTCGTATAAAATTAAAAAGTTTGTGCACAGCAAGGGAAACAGCCAACGGAGTGAAGAGACAACCTACAGAGGGGAAAAAATTGGCCAGCTACATCTTGGACAGAAAGATAGTAACTAGAATATATGAAGAACTCAAAACACCAGACCCTCCAAAACAGAAGACTCAATCAAAAGATGGGCAATGAAAATGAATATACACTTCTCAAAAAAAGAACTATAAATGGCTAAAAAAAATACATTAAAAAATATTCAACCTCACTGTCCATTAAAGAGATGAAAAGTAAAACAATACTAAAATTCCACCATACTCCAGAAAGAATGGCTAACTTCTTGAAATCAAATAATAAGAGCTGTGGGGTAGAAGGAACCATTCTACATTGCTGGTATGCCTGCAAACTAAATGTAGAAATTTCATATGTCCCAGTTATCCCTCTTCCCAAAAGAGTTAATGTCATCATATTATAGTGATGCATAGGTAGATAGATGGATGGATAGATAGATAGATAGATAGATAGATAGATATTTAACAGCACAACTCAGTAGCTAAATCTCAGAAGCAGCCTGTATATCCATTAATAGATGAATTTGTAAAGAAACTGTAGCATTTATATACAATGGAGCACCACCCTGCCATAAAGAAGGAGAAAGCTGAATCATTTGTAGGAAAGTGGATACACCTTAAGAACACAATTGTAAGTGACACACAAGTTTAAATGTATGATCTCTCTTACATCAGAAGTACAAAATATGAATGAAGAGCAAAATAAAAGATGTTAGGGATTAGGCAAATACGAATTTTGCAAGATATAAAAAGACCAAAAGATAAAGTGAGGGAGAAAGAAGAAGGAAAAGAGATGGGGAAAAAAATTAAGATGTGTCATGTACATCTACCATCTCCACATAAGGAATGTAACCATTATGTACTGAGATGTACCAATTCAAAAATAAAACTTAAAGAAGTAACTTAGAGGGCAAGCTAAATAGCTCAGTGGATTAAAGAGCCTGCAAGCAGGTGTAGGGACCAGGGGTTCGATCCCCGAACAGATCCTGCTCCAGGGTACAATTGAGACTGGGCATGGTGGCACATGCCTGCTATCCCCGCTGTTGGGAGGATGTAAACAGGCAGATCCCCATGTAGTAACGAGATCCCAAACACCCTGTAGACCCTTCCCTAAAATACAATAAAGAAAAAGAAAAGAAGAAGAGGGGGAGGAGGAGGAGAAGGAGGAGGAGGAGGAGAGAAGGAGAAAAGGAGAAGGAGGGAGAAGGAGAAGAAGAGGGAGGAGGAAGAGGAAGAAGGAGAAAAGGAGGAGGAGAAGGAGAAGAAACTAAGAAGAATCATCACTGATTTCAGGTTCTGGAGGGCTAATGGAAACAGCCAGAGTAGTCCCTCACCCAAACTAAAATCCCAAAAAGGGGAATATGAGAGACGTCCTGAGCTCCGATCTGTGACACCCTAGGTCAGGAGCTTGTTGACTCCATCCTGGCAACAACCCTAAGTCAAATGATCTTCACAATGACACATGAGAAAGACAGTTGGTGCGGTTAAAGGCCTGCTCCAACAGCCCACCAGATGTGAGAAGATTGCAATTGATATATTGGATGCTAAGATGCAGAGAATTGTCTGTTGCTGGGCTGGCTGATCCTGAAAGCTGATAGATAAGCAGACGGTGTCACAAGATTTATACAGAGACATGCTAGATGTAAGGGACTTCACCTATAGATGAGGAATGATTGAGGACTACCTAGCATGAATACTCCATGAAATAAGGAACTAATGAAAAGAGGTGAGACTGAGCAAAAATCAACACAAAGCTGTTGTCAGGTGTGCAAAGAGCCTGAAACAAAATAAGGAAATAGAACAAGGCATTCTTCCTATCATCTCACCCCAGAGAAAGTCTCCCCTAAGAATTGGAGAGGGGAGAGCATCAACATAAAAACAACATAGTTTTTGTAAGCTAATGTTGAAATAGAATTTTATCATTTCTTCAATATTCTATTAATTAAATTAGAAGTTAGTCACTAAGTTTAGCCCATATTCAGAAAAGGAAATCATATAAGAACATAAGTACTAGCAGGCAGGGGCTGTGGAGGGTCATCTTAGAGGCTGCCTAGCATAAAACAGATACAAAAAAAAACCTTAACAAAACTTGAGAAAAATTAAATATAACCTGTCATGGCTTGGGATTCTTTTTGCAAGGGAGATGATATAATGCAGGCCTCATTTTATAATATTTTCTAATGAATCATCCAAAGAATTGTGTACAATACGTGCAGAAAACCTATCCACACACTAAACACTAAAGAATCCAACGAAGGACCTAGATCTCATAACAATTCCTCACAACAGTCCAGCTGGAGCTCTAGAGCCCACAACAAAATCTCATGCAGGCCTGCTTCATGGATCTCTGTTGAAAAGGCCCAAAGGTCAGTGGTAGAAGCTAGGAAATCTATGCCAGCAGGATGAAGGATCTTTGCTAGCAGGCTGAGGGATCTGAGCTGGAGCCAGGAAGCAGCACTCAAGGCAAGCACCAAAGCTCCTTCAAAAGTATCACAGCCATCCTCAGCAACAAACCCCGAGCTCCTCCAGCAATGAGGAAAGCCGAGGTCACATCAGGAAAGCCAATGTGACAAGCTTCTTTGTAAGGCTGAGCAGTGCACCATCTTCTCCTTCAGAGCCAGAAAGTAATACTCAAGATGAGGATCAAAGCTTCTCCAAAGTTCATCAAGAAATCCAGCATGACAAGGTCCTCCAACAGAACAGCCCAAGAGAACTAGCAGCCTCCAGCAGCTCCAATAGTTCCCCAAATAGCATCCTCAACGGTGTTTCAGCACCTTCTCCTGTTCTGCCTTTATGATGCTGGCAACAATCCTCAGGTGGGCCTCCTGCACCCAGCACCCTACTAGTTTAATTCAGTGGGTGTAGTAAATTGACCACCAGTTAGAAATCTACTACACAACCACATAAAATAAAATACACATCATGATTAAGTAAGGCTTAGCCTAGAATTGCCAAATTAAACATTCTGAAATCAATGTAATTTTCCGTATTAAAAACTTAAAAATGAAAAACAATCTAATTGCTTAACAAAAAGTCTTTAATAAAATCCAATATCATGATTAAAAATTCAATAAGCCAAAAATAAAAGAAAATTTATTTAATCTAATAAAGGAAATCTAAAAGCCCCTATACCTAACACATCTTAACATTAAATGACTTTACCCTAAGTATAGAACTAAAGTCAGTTACCTTCACTGACTCCTTTTCAGCATTGTATAACAAGCCTAGCAAGTACCATAAGTTAGAGGAAGAAACAAAAAGCACAGAAATTAGAAAGGAAGAATAAAACAATGTTTAGTCACAGGTAATATGATTGCTTGTGTAGAAAATGCTAAAGAACTTTCTAAAAAGCTACTGAAATCAACTAGGGAATTTAGCATGACTATACAGTAAAAGGTGTATATATTAAAGTCAGTTTCATTTCTATATACATAAAAATCAGAAATTAAATCATGAGCCTTTATGATATATTTAGCAAAAATTATATACAAAATATATGCTTTTTTAGGTACAGAAGAGATTAATGATTGTGGTGGATTAACTACTGGGCAGTTTTTAACACCCAGCTGAACTGAATCAGCATGGTGCTGAGTGTGGAGGGCCACCTGAGGATTGTTACCAACAGCCTAAAAAGAACAGAAAGGAAAGACAGTTGCTGTTGTTTCTCCAGAGAAGCTTGTCACACAGGTTTTCCTGATATGGACTCAGCTATTTATATCAGTGGAGAAGCTCAGATCCTCATTGTTACTGAGGATGGATGCACTTCTCTTTCCGGGGAGTTTTAGTCCTTACCTTGAGTGTCGCTTCCTGGCTCTAGTGAAGATCTCTCAGCCTATTGAGACAGATCCTTCATCCACCAGTGCAGACTTTCCAGCTTCCACCACAGCCTTTGGGCCTTCCCAGTGTAGGTCCTTGATATGGTCTTCCATGAGACATTGTCATGGACACTCAGATTCTAGCTAGACTCATGGACGATACTTCCATGAGTTCTAGGTCTTCACCTGGATTCACAAGACATTTTCCTGGGATCCACACCCTCAGTTAGATCATTTGGGTCACTAGTGTGTGGACATATTGCTTGCACTCATCTGCATTTGACTCTTTCGATGAATATCATATAATCCTATACATCACATGTCCTGTGTTAAATATATTCCACCGCAAGCCCTGACTACAACAGTGACTTTAAGGAACTAAAGATGGGAGGGAGGTGGATGTGGTTGTCATGGCAGGACAAGTAACTTTCCTAGGATTGGAACTGTTCTAAATCTTAACAGTTGTGTGTGTATATGAGCCAATATGTGTTGAAAATTTCATAAAACTATATATAATACTACAGATATACATGTATCAATACAGGTAAAACTGGTGGAACATAATAAGATTAGTGACTTACATCTATGTCACTTTCCTGGTGCACATATTATAGTTTTGCAAGATGTTATCACTGGAGAAAAAAAGGGTTCAGTGCACTCAGGGTCTTTCTGTATCATTTCTTACAATAGCATGCAACTCTACAATTATCCTAAATGTTTAAGGTTTCATTAAAAATTGTTTGCCATTGGCACCATTTCGACTGGCTGCGTGGTGCCTGGCCCAAACTCCAGCTCCTGGACCTGAACTGCCATCCCCGAACTCCAGCCCGAACCCAGCCCACCATCCTGACTGGGATAACCAGCAGACTCAGCCCTGGGATATCCACTGACTCATCAACAACCCTAGTTCAGACTCCACCCACCTTCCTGACGAGGGCTCACATTGGCCAGGTAAGAACTCTCTAAGCCCAAATCCATCCCCCAACTCGACAACTGCCCAAACCCTGCTACACTCACAGTCCCCACACAGCCATCCACCATCCCTACATGACCTAGCACCATCCTGACCCACAGGGCCTCAAGGTAGCCAGCTGCCTGAGCTCTGACTCAAAGCCAGGCACATCTGGAAGGGAACAAGCTTGGTGAATCCAGACACAAATTTCCATAGATGCTAACTATATAAGTTCAACAAAGTGCAGAGATCACTGCTATAAAAAAAATGATAAAGACAAGAAGCAAGACCAATCCCAAATCTACACAAAACAAATACAGGAAACACTACCATGGAAGAAAATGGGAATCATGCAGAACGAAATATCTGAATCAGTCGGAGCTGAGGTATAAATGTAAGTGCAGAAACGTATAGAGCAATTCATTTCAGAGATAACATGTGAAGTAAAAAAAAAAAAGAAATGTATGAAAAAATAGATTCTGGGCCCCGCCTCTGCACTCCTGCGACCAACTTCCTGTTCCAGTCCCATCGAGTCACAGCCTGTAGCACAGCTCTCACATCCGCTGCGGGTAAACTGCCTGCGCCCCTCTGCCCCACCTCTGCGCTCCTGCGACTAACTTCCTGTTCCAGTCCCACCAAGTCCCAGCCGCCGGCTGGGCTAGGATCCTTGGCCCGCCTTCCCCTCCCCCGCCTGCCCCCCCCCTTTTTTTTTAACCTCCAGCCCAAGCTCCAGCACTGAACCCATCAAACATCTTCTCTGGCAACTGATCTGGTACACGAGCCTACCAGGACTACTCAATCCCAAAGCTCCAACTCCACCTACAGACCACATCCCCCGGGATTCACAGAAGCTAGCAGCCAGAGCTCCAGCACAGAGTCAGGAACCTCTAAAGAGCAACCAGCTTGGAGTCTCCAGACCAAACGCCCATAGACACAGCATAACGCCACCAAAGTGCAGAGGCCGCTTCCATACAAAATGATAACAACAAGGAGTAGGAGGCAAACTCAGGGCCCATGCCCACACAAACCAAATACAGAAGACACTATCATGTAAGAAAATAGGAACCATACAGATGAAACCTCTGAATTGGTAGTATCTGAGGCAGACACACAAGTGCAGAAACTTATAGAGCAGCTGAGATCAGAGATAACATCTGAAGTAAAAAAAGAAATCCATGAAGTGGAAAAAAGGCTGGACAAAAGGATAGACGACATTAGAGCAGAAATAATATCTAAAGTTGACAAAGACATGCCTAAATCAATAGCATCCCAAGTAGTGGAACAACTACACAAAAGTAGAAAGGAGAACAGAACAGAAATAATATCTCTATTAGAGAGAGAAAGGATAACCATAATGACAGACTTCAATACTATTAAAGAAGACATCAATAAAAAATTAGAGGAGAATAGAAAAATGATGGACTCCCTTTTGGAGCAATATAGGAAAGACATACATCGCATGAAACAGTTTCAAAGAGATATACAAGAAAATAAAACCTCGATCACAAGTTGGCAGAGCTGAATGAACGAAAATGAAGATAGAGTTTCGAACCTTGAAGACAAGGTTGCAGCCAGTGAAAGAGTAAGAAAGGATCTTTTAAAAACAACCAGAATGCAGGAAAAAATAATTCATCATCTGCAAGACGATGCAAAAATGAACAACGTGAGATTAATGGGAATCAATGAGAAAGAAGGAGTCAATACAAATGATATAAAAAGAATATGGGCAGAAGTAACAGCAGAAAACTTCCCAAATTTGAGAAAACAATCAGACATTCAGGTAACTGAAGCCTACAGAACCCCAAATAACATCCACCCAACTAAAAACACGCCAAGACATATAATACTCAAGATACCAGAAATCCAGCTGAAGAATAATATACTAAAAGCTGCTAGAGAAAAGAAACAGATCACATTTAAAGGACAACCCATCCGAATAACAGCAGATTTCTCTTCACAAACCATGAAAGCAAGAAGAGCATGGAGCAGAGTGCTTCAAGTCCTCCATGAAAACAATTTTCAGCCCAGACTATTGTACCCGGCAAAACTCTCCTTCAAGTATGAGGGAGAAGTGAAATATTTCCATGACAAAGAACAACTAAAGAATTTCGTGACGTCAAAACCAGTGCTACATAATATTCTAACAAATATTTTAGAAAGGGACCAAAATGACCCGAATTCAAAAAATGAGAACAGAAAGATCCCACCAAATAGAGTAACCAACTAAAAATAGGAGGAAAAATTAGTAAACACTAGTGAATAAGAGGCATGTCAGCCATAAGTCAATACATTTCAATTATAACCATCAATGTAAATGGACTCAATTCTCCAATTAAAAGAAGTAGACTTGCAGAGTGGACAAGGAAACAGAGCCCAACAATATGCTACATACAAGAAAAACATTTAACCCATAAAGAAACTCATAGGCTTAAAGTTAAAGGTTGGAAAACAATACTACATGCTCCAGCACCTCAAAAAAAAGCAGAGGTAGCAATCCTCTTTACAGACAGTCTAAACTTCAAACCAACACTGATCAAACGAAATAGAGAAGGCCACTACATACTGGTTAGGGGAAAAATTCATGATGAAGAGGTAACACTCATGAATATGTATCCAACCAACATAGGAGCAGGAAGCTACATAAAACAAACCTCAATGGACCTGAAAAATCTCATATCCAATACTACAATCTTAACAGGAGACCTCAACACTCCCTTATCCGAAAAAGATAGGTCAAGCAAACAAAAAATCAGCAAACAAGTGGCAGAACTGAATCAGAACTTGAAACAACTGGACTTAGTGGACATATACAGAGTGTTCCATCCAACCACCTCAAAATACACATTCTTCTCAGCTGCACATGGGACATTTTCTAAAATAGATCATATATTAGTCCATAGATCATGCTTAAGTAGATGCAAGAAAACAGAAATTATCCCATGCATATTATCTGACCA
>PVJA010057999.1:0-10244 GCA_004027025.1 Myocastor coypus
CACCACACACACACACACACACACACACACACACACACACACACACACACACGCCCTACTGAGTTAGCCCAAATTTCTGTGAATATTAGAGCAGTCCATACAATATGGGTTACTGTTAATCCTCATTAAGAAATGCCTGGTAGGATGGCAGCCATCTCCCACTTGGCACCATGGTGGCCCTCAGACTCCTTGTGAATCCCAAGATGATCAAAAACAGGACCAAGAAGTTCATCCAGCACCAGTCAGACCAATATGTCAGAATTAAGCGCAGCTGGCAGAAACACAGAGGCATCATCAACAGGGTGTGGAGGAGGTTATGGAACATAGGTTATGGAAGTAACAAAAAGACAAAGCACACACTGCCCAGTGGCTCCCGGAAGTTCCTGGTGCACAACTCTAAGGAGCTGGAGGTGCTGCTGATGTACAACGAAACAAGTCTTACTGTCCAGAGCTTGTTCATAACATCCCCACTAAAAACTGCATGGCCATCGGGGAAAGAACAGCCCAGCCGGCCATCTGGGTCATCAATCCCAATGCCAGGCTGTGCTGCGAAAAAAATGAGTAGATGGCCTGTGTACATGTTTACTTGTGCTTCAGTAAAACGACCAAAAAGTGCAAAAGGAAAAAAAAAAAAATGCCTGTTAGTGGGGAGCAGGGGTGTCAAAGAGGCATGGTGTTGGCTCCTGTAGATGACTCCCGTCCTCTGCTCCTCCCTGTTCTGCTTTCCCTCCATCATGACCTAAGCATCTGTACTCCCACAGATGTATCTGCTTTGGAGTCTGCTAACTGCTGAGTGAATTTCCCAAAAAATTCTCATTATACAGGGGGATAAAGGCAGGTAACTGGCATCCTTTGCCATGTACTAAACCAAAACTAAAATGGATCAAAGATCTAAATATTACAATAGAAACAATCTGCTGGAAGATAAAACAAATGTAACTCCTGAAGACATAGGCATAGGCCAGGCCTTCTTCATGGAACTCCAACTGCACAAAATTTAACATAAAAAACAACCTAATGGGATCATATCAAACTAAAACTTCTATACAACAAAGAGATCAACCAACAAAGTGAAGTGACAGCTCACAGAATGGGAAAAAATCTCTACTGTTCCTTAGAAAGTGTATTAATATCTAGAATGCATAAAGAACCTTAAGTTCTCCAAAATGAAACAATCTCCACAATAAAAACCCAATCAAAAGATGGGCATTGGAAATGAACAGACGCTTCTCAGAAATAGAAATGCCAATGAAACACATGACAAAATGTGCAACATCTCTGGCCATTAGATAAATGAAAATTAAATCAACACTGAAATTTCAACTTACTCCAGAAAAAATGGTGATCATTGAGTAACCAAATGGTAACAAATCCTTGCAAAGCTATTGGGAAAAGGAACCTTCCTGCATCATTGATGGAAAAATAAACTACTGCAATCAGTGTGGAAATCAGTATGGTGACTCCTCACAAAACTAAAACTACAAATTCAATTCAACTCAGCTATCCCCCTTCTAGTAATAAGGGGATGTATAAGATCAAATATTTTAGAAGTATGGATCCCCCAACATGGAAAATTAAAGGGGAAATTAGGCTAAGGAAAGCAATGGGTGGTTCAAGGTATCAAAGTGTGTTATGTGGCTGTATGAATCTACTAAAATAAAGCCTATTAAGATGCATGACCAATATGCACTAATGAAAATGGACATATTAGCTATATGGAAGAAAAAATACACAATTAATTTCCCAGAACTGTGAGTCAAATTAAACTGTTCCTCCTTCAAGTTGTAGGATTTAGGTGTTGTGTTTCAGGCACCAGAAAGCTGACTGGCACAAACTATTTGTTTATCCTTTGTACCATCATTCAGTAAATATCTAGGCTCTGTCAGTTGCTGTTCTGGCTACCAGGGAGAGCCAGAAAAACAAAAGTGACAGGCTGGGTGTGGTGACACCTGCCTGCCTGTAACCCCAATAAGGGTCATATGTGACCCTTGATACATGTGAGTGTGTGTGCATGTGTGTGTGCACGTCTGTGCATGTGTGTATGCATGCGTGTGTGTGTGTGTGTGTGTGTCCTAGGACAATACGAGTTTCAGAGGGTAAAAGTAATATTCAAACAATAGAAATATTCAATAAATATGAGTTCAAAGAAATCATAAAGTTTATTTTTTGCAAGCAGAAAACATCAGAATATAACTAATTTCTAAATTCTTCTCGCAAAAATTCCTAGGCAAAAAACCTTGTAACATATCTGTTTGATAATAGTTTGGAACATTCCTATCTCGTATGTAGAGTTCTGTCACCCTCCCTAGTGTCCCCTGCCTTGGAAACAATTGTCCCCAGTGTTTCCAGAGCTTCATCTGCCCTCACATTCCAAGCCAGCTTCTGAAGTTCTGATTCCTCAAGTTACACTGTGTGGCCTGTTCCTTGGAAAATGATGGCAGTACAGGATGAGTGCCATTAATAGACTAGATGCCCAGTCACATACAAATCACTTTTGTTTAAGCCAGAAGATAGACCAATGTTGCAAAATCGATGGTCCTACTCTCTTGCCCTGAGCTTCACAGGTCTTTCTTCAGCGTAGCTTTGGCCAGCAATGTCACTCGGCCACTTAATGCAGGACTAAGCACAACTCCAGAGCTGAACTGCCGTTGTGCAGCAAAAATCGGCTTACTCTTAAGTCGGTATTTTGGGAGGAGGCTGTTTTTAGCATCTTTTCTCAGTGTAGCAAGATTCAAATGAGTGGTTTTTAAAGGCAGGCTTAATAACATCCTAGCAAGCATTCTTCTCTCGGGTGCTTCTTTTGAGGGATGGCTTTGCTTCCATCTTTTCCTCTGTTGGCATCCACCATCTGCTAGGAAACATGGCTGAATTTGGTTTGCTGATGTCCTTTCCAATTTGTTATTTAAAAAAAAAAAAAGTTATTTTTTTTTGGCAACTGTAAATATGTCAAGATTATTAGACTGTCCAAGAAAAAAATGCAGTATTTGCTTTTAAAAATTTTATCTTAAAATGACATTGTATCTTTGGTAAAATAAGGCAAATTCCAAATCATAGATAGACATATACACATGCCTGTGCATACATTCCCCACATACACACACCATGCACACACCCACACATATGCAAATACATACACACACACACACACACACACACACACACACACACATGCAAACACAGCCCTAAATCTGTGCCACGTTGACAGTGGCGTGTCATTGGCAGTGGAAACAAAGAAAACCGAGTTCCTTTTTCAGCCTGTTGTGAGTACAGACAGACATTGCACTACAATTTTCTTGAAATTGAAAACCTAAGGGGACAAAGCCTTTGGCTGCCAAGGAGTTAGGTCCTATGTTGGTCACCTTTCTGTTGTAACAAAAATCACTTGGAAGGAAGAAAGATTTACGTTGGCTCGTGATTTCAGAGGTGTCAGTCTATTCGCACTGTCACCTTCAGGCCTGTGGCAAGGCAGGACATCACTGCAGCAAGCACATAGCCGAGGAAACAGACTGTCTCCTGGTGCCAGGAGCTCCCAACATTCCTTTCAAGGGTGTACCCCTGATGAGCTGACTGCCTTCCATCAGGTTCCATCCTCTAATAGTGCTGCAGCCTGGGCAACCAGTATCTAGTGTATGGGCTTGGGTGGGTGCTAAAATCCAAACCATGACAGATTCCAATTCTGCATCCCTAGTTCTCTGATATATTAGGATGTAACTTAGTACACCTTTACTTCTTTGTCTTTTTCTGTCCCACAGAGGGCCATGTGGAAAGAAAAAGTCAGTAGCCCACCAAATACTTTCTGATGGCCATGAGAATGGAGTACTACCTCCCCGCTCCGGATATAATCTTAACTACTTCTCTTCATAACAGTTACTACTTGGACTAGGATCAAATACAAAGGTTTGCTGAAGGTTGAGGATTTTATTGGGACAGAGGACGTTTGGTGCTAAAACAAGGAAAGCCCTAGGTAAAACAGAAGAACTAAACACCTGATAAAGTATGGAGTGATTTTTGATGTGGAGTTGTAGACACTGGGCCTCAATGTGTAGACACTTGAGTGACTCTCTTAGAGAAGGGGCAGCAAAATGTCTACATTTTGGCTGAGCCTGGCCCTATTTCCATGTACTGGTATGTACAGAGTTAGCTAGGACTCTGCCTTATTCCTTCAATTGGCTTTAAGCAGTGCATTTAGGTCTAGTGGAGGTGCAGAAGGGAAAAGGAGAAAAAAAGGAAGAAAAGAAGGAGAAATGGAAACAAAGTTTTTGCAAATAAGGAGGGAAGGAGAATGAAGGGATGGTAGGGGAATTGGGAAAGAAAAATCAAGATACATCATATACAGGTACAAATTCTATATGATGTTATCAATACATGTGTGTATCTAAAAATACACCAATAAATTTAATTTTAAAAAAATGTGTGAAGGCCTGGGGAGATAGCTCAGGAGGCTAATAGCATGCCTCAAAAGCACAAGGACCCTCCCAGTTAACACCTGCTGTGCCAGCCCCAGAACCGAGAGGGTGCCATGTGGGCCCCTGAAATCAAACAGGGTGGCTCATGCTTATAATCCTAGCACTGGAAAAGCTGAAACAGGATGACCACTATGAGGTCAAGCTGTGTAGCAAGACCCTGCACCAAATTAATTAATTAATTAATTAATTAATTTTTAAATTTTTAAATTAAAAAAGAAAAAATGTGTCAAGTGCTGACAACAAAATCTGGCATGAAACCAGTGCTTAACAAGTATTATCTATTGTTACTATGATCATTAACTCATGGGCAGGGGTGGATAATACAAGACATTTCCATTCTGTGGTTGATTCCTTCCTAGGGAATCAACATCTAGTATGTATTACTGTTTCAAAAGATGAAAGGAACAGAAAGCAAGGAGAAAATGGAGGGAAGGAAGAAAAAAACTAAGGGAGAAATTATATAGTATATTTGTGCTGGGTGTGGTGGCTCAGGCCAGCAACTCCAGCAGCTGGGAGGTTGAGGGGGAGGATTGCCGTGAGTTTCAAGCCAGCTTGAGCTACACAGTGAGACCTTGTCTCAAAAAGAGAAAGAAAGAAAGAAAGAAAGAAAGAAAGAAAGAAAGAAAGAAAGAAAGAAAGAAAGAAAGAAAGAAAGAAAGAAAGAAAGAGAAAAAAAAGCATGCTCAAGTGAGACCGTGAGAACAATTCTCTTACTTAAACTTTAATTATACTAACATAAGCATGGGTAAAGTCCATGTGGAAAGTGTTTTTATAATGAAAATAGTATTAACATGCTCCATATTTTTAAGAAAAATGACTGCTTGCATCAACATTTTCTATAACAGATACAAATGACTCAAATACCCATCAATACAGTAATGATTGAAATATCATGTTACAGCCATGCTCAGCAACTTGATAAAATAAGGTAGATTTGTTTGCACTGACAGATACAACCACATGAGGAATTTCTTAGCCTCACTACAGTCCTATAGGACCACCCAGGTAGATGGCCCACCCTTGGCCAAGGTATTCATATATGGTATGTGGTATACACGTGCAATAGTATTAAACTAAATTAGTTGTTTTTGTTGTTGTTTTATTTTGTTTTATGGGGTTTTGTTTTTGTGGTACCAGGGATTGACCTCAGGACCCTGTGCTTGCCAGGCAAGTGCTTATTGTACTGAGCTATCTCCCCAGCCCTACATTAGTGCTTGTATCACTATTTTAGGAATAGGGAATTGGCTTATGAGTGTGCCTTTTCACAGTTTTAACATAACTGGTGCTGGGCAGTAGTACATGCTGGTAACCCCAGTACTCTGTAAGCCAAAGCAAGAGGACTGCCCTGAGTTCCAGGCCAGCTTGAACTACATAGCAAAACCCTGTCTCAAACACCAGAACAAAAGTACTAGCACAGAATCTCAATGCTAGAGATAGGATTTACAGGGTTTCTATGGAAAACAGAAGAGTGAAGGGGCTGGTGGGATGGCTCAATGGTCTAAAGCGCCTGCTTAGGAAAGCTTAGGCAGCTGCAGGGACCGTGGTTCAATCCCCGGCACCACATGTTGTGCCAGCCCCGCCCCCAGGGCAGGCTGAGCTGGCCATAATAAAATAAATAAAGAAATAAAGTTTTCTTTTTTAAAAAAAGCATTGTTTCTTTAAAAAAAAAGTGATCTGCAGTTTGATCCCCAGCACCACATGCTGCACCAGCTCTGCCCTCAGGGCAGACTGAGCCGGCCATAAAAATAAATAAATAAACAAACAAAAGTTCTGAAACAAGAAAAAAAAAAAAAATTAAAATTAAAAAAAATAATAATAAAAAATAAAAAAAAATTAAAAAAAAATAAAAAAAAAAAGTGAAGAAAACCAACCAAGCTTCAAGACTAAAATTCTATAATCATGGCTAGTTTACTAAAGGTACTTGCCGTATTAGAAGTTGAGTTTGAATTCAGACCACTCTAGGTTTAATTCCATTCTTAGGTATCAATGGCCACATATGACTTTAGGTTTCTTATTTACACCCTGTGCCTCACTCTGCCCCTGGGAAACAGAATAATCACTACTAATTCCAAGTGTTATTATAAGGGTTAATGTGAGGTGTATAGAAGCACCAAGTAATCACAAAATAAATTCTTATTTCTTTTTTCTTTTTTTTGGGGGGGTGGGGGTCTTTTTGAGACAGGGTCTCGCTATGCAGTTGAGGCTGGCCTTGAGCTCACTTTTGTAGCCCAGGCTGGTCTCGAACTCGCACCAATCCTCCTGCCTTAGCCTCCCAAGTGCTGGGATTACAGGTGTGAACCACCACGCCTGGCTAAATTCTATTTTTTCTATGTAACTCATATTTCTTTTAAATCATTCACAGTTACATTTTTGTTTTGGTTTTCATTTTTGAAATTAATTTCTTATAAATTTCTGGCTCCATAGTCTCTTTTAAAATTACACCTGAACAACAAAATCTATTGCCTAAATAAAAATAAGTAAATAAATAAAAAACAATTAAGTAAAAATAAAATCTTCCTGGGGCTGGGGAGATAGCTCAGTAAATAAGCACTTGCCTGGCAAGCATAAGGGCCTGAGTTCAATCCCCAGTTCTGCAATAAACAAATAAAGAAAGAAAGAAAGAAATGAATGAATGAATAAATAAATAAAAACCTATTGACTACAAAAGAAGAAATGTTTTTAGACAACTAATCAATTAAACATTTAAACATAAGTCACCGGGCCATGGTGGCACACGCCTGTAATCCTAGCACTTGGGAGGCTGAGGCAGGAGGATCTGTGCAAGTTCAAGACCAGCTTGGTCTACAAAAAGTGAGTTTAAGGCCAACATCAACTGCATAGTGAGACCCCATCTCAAAAAACAAAACAAAACAAAAGAAACATAAGTTGATCTTCCCTTCTTCTTGGGCCTTCTTGGAAAAGCTGGAGTAATCATTTTAGACCATCCTTCTACATCTGATGAAATGTATAACATTGAACTTGAGGAAAATTATTTCCCCAAAAAGTAAGCCTCCCTTAAAGATCTTAACAATAATGGATGCTGAAGTTATTCTGTGGTTCCTCTGCACCACTGTTGAATGCCTTGCAGTCTCCAGGTGGAATCCAACCCTTGCCCTAAGATCATACTCTTCTCAGATTTCCCTGTTAGTCAGCTTTCTGCTACTGTGACAAAATTCCTGAAATAATAAACTTACAAAAGAGAAAGGTTTATTTTGGTTTATGGTTTTGGAGTTTTCAGGCAAGGTCACTTGGCCCCATTGTGCTTGGGCCTGTGGCAGCACAGCATAGCACAATGGGAGTAGGTGCAAAGGAGGTCTGTTCACCTCATCATAGCCAGGAAGCAGAAAGAACAAGAAGAACTCTAGATCCCAATACCCCTTGAGCATACACCAGTGCCTCCCTTGCTTCCACTAGAACCACCCTTGGAAGTTTCACCTACTTCCCAGCATGGTTTTTCGGTTTTTCAGAGGTACATTCAAGATCCAAATTGTATCATTCTGGAACCTCTTGACGTCCACAGAGCTCTACTTCCATTCTTTTGTCCATCGGGCTCCCTCTTTGGTTGCCCTCTTGAGGTCTTCAAAGAGATCACCTTCTACAATAATATTGGAACTTCACAGTAGCATTCTGTCCAGCATTAAAAGCTTCAGGAAATATTAACAATTTACGTTTACCTTAGATACATTTCAAAGGTACTGATAAGCAAGCTTAACAATCTCAGACTCTTTTCTGATTTTTCATTATGCAAGAAGTTAATACTACAAACCTGTGTGTATGCTTTTATACTTGGTGATATTTATTAAGGCTTATATGCAGCATCTAGGAAATCCAGTTTTTAATTTTTTAAATAGAGTTTAAACTTTTGGAGCACATTTAGATTCATATCAAGTAGAAAAGTACAGAGATTTACCGCATATGTCCTATTTCCAAATAGGCCTATCTTTTCATTACAAATATCCCCTATGGGTGTTACACATTTGCCACAAATCACTGGGTCCACATAATCAACCATTCTACCACCTCTCCCCAAGTCTATGGTTTGCATTAAAAGTCATTTTTGATGTACATTCTATAGGCCTGAACAAAATGAGAACATGTATCCACCATCATAGTACTGCAGTTTCTATATACCATAAAATCCTCTGTAGACTATCACTCTTCTCTTCAAACACATTTTCCAGAATGTCATCTATTTGGAATGAGCAGTTTGGAATGAATATACCTGTTAATATACTGGCCTCTTTTACTTAATAATATGTTTTCTCCATGCCTTTTTCTGTCTCAATGATTTATTATTGTTAGCACTAAATAACAGTTCATTGTTTGGATGTACCATAGTACTAAGGTTTGGATGTGATTTGATTGTGTCCCTCAAAGAGTTCATGTATTAAAATTTAATCTCTTGTATAATATTAAGATGTGAAAACTCAACTTTGGTGTTTAGAGGTAGAGTCTTTGAATGGCTACTAGAGAAAATGCAGCAGGGTGGAGTCCCCATTATTGAATACTAGGAGCTTTACAAGAAAGAGATTAGGAGACAGAGGACCCACACACACGCGCACACACACACACACACACAGCTATCTCTCATCACGTAACAATCTGCACCATCTTGGGACTCTTGTCAGTCACAAGGTGTGGTCCCTCCTATTAGGGAGCTTTCCACTGCTGTGATAAGTATCTGAGAAAAGCAGCTAAAGGGAGGAATGATTTATGTTGGTTCACCATTTCAGGGATCTCACCCCACATTTTCTTGGTTTCAATGCCTTGGTATTTCCCTCTGGCAGGGAAATACTTCATGGTAGAAGCACATGGTGGAGGAAGCTGCTCACTTCTGGGGAGCCAGGAAGCAGAGAGACAAGGGGGTTATAGTCCCAATATACCCTGCAAGGGAAGGCCCTAGCAACCGCTCTCTCCTGCAAACCTCCTGAAGTTTTTATCATTTCTCAGTAGAGCCACCAGCTAGGGATCAAGCACTCAATGCATAAGCCTTTGAGGAACATTTCAGATTCCAACTCTAACACCACTCAGTCGTGGACTTCCAGCACAGGAAGACAAAATAAACTTATTTTTTCCCTTGCAGTGCTAAGGACTGAGTTCTAGACATCACGCAAGCTAAGCAAACACTTTACCACTGACTAAATCCTCAGCCCCATTGTCTTTTGTTGTCTGGCCTTTGGTATTTCATTTTAGGAACACAAAGCATAACATCATAGTTTATTTCTTCACTTACTGAAGAATATGCTTTGACAACTTAGTATTTTGGTGACTTCCAACCAGTTATAAAGCTTCTATAAATATTGGTGTGCATTCTTGCATTGATCTGTCTTTGTATCAAGACATATCATAATTTATGATTATACATATATAATGTGTAGCATCTTTTATTTGCAATTTTACTTCTTTTGGTGGGGCTAGTATCATTATTTCTTTGTCCTACTTTGATTTATCACCTTTAATTTTGCAGTTAAAACGTAATATTTTTCTTTACATATTTGTGTTTCACATTTAGAGCTAATCATGAGACTATATATTATCATACAAAAAGAATTTAACTCTAATATATATTAAAAACTGGAGCCGGGCGTGGTGGTGCACGCCTGTAATCCTAGCACTTGGGAGGCTGAGGCAGGAGGATTGGTGCGAGTTCGAGACCAGCCTGGGCTACAAAAGTGAGCTCAGGACTAGCCTCAACTGCATAGCGAGACCCTGTCTCAAAAAGACAAAAAAAAAAAAAAAAAAAAAAAAAAAAAAAAAAAAAAAAAAAAAAAAAAAAAA
>PVJA010058000.1:0-10245 GCA_004027025.1 Myocastor coypus
TCCTTCCTTCCTTCCTTCCTTCCTTCCTTTTTTTTCTTTTTGCAGTACCAGGGATTGAACTCAGGACCTCCACTTGCCAGGCAAATGCTTATTCTACTTATTCTACTGAGCTATCTCCCTGGCCTGCCAATTTCTGATTTGTACCAAAATTAAAGAAAAGAACCCTCAGCTGACTGACAACATTATGTTGTCTCCTATCTAATCTGATAATCAGTACTCCTGGTGTCAAGTGTGTGGGACTGCATCTCACAGAGGATATAGAAGGCAAAGCTCTAAGCAAACAGAACAGAGTAGCACCACTTGAGGGGGAACACTGTTGTATCTGGACTGAATCACAGGCTCATCTGGGGCTTATTGGTCCAATTTGGACCATGCTCCTTTATGTAGCTTTTCTGATATTTTCCCCCAGCAGGAAGATCTTCCTTTTGTACTGGGTTTACCCAGTATATATTTCTAACAAAGTGACTATTGGACAGCACATGTCTGTTGATGAGCCCACTACTGTGTGCTTCACGAAGGCAGTGAGATGTTCTATTCACCCAACAACAGATTGTAACCTTGTTTATATCACTGAGCACATGACTTGTCAAACTGTGTTAACTCTTTCACAATCATTTTCTTGCATAGCCTTCATAAATGTCCTATTATATACATGTCAGTACTGATTTCACTGACAATTCTGGAACTGCTTTAGAGATACCAAGCAACACAGATCTTTTCCTTGGGGGTCTGCTGTGGCAGGTCTACTTGTGGTCTCTCAACTTCTTCTCCAATCAAATGAGGAAGGCCTCCATAGGCTTCCTCTTAGGGTCAGAATGAAATTCAGATTACCTTAATGGTCTGCAGCCTCCTTCCCCAGGCCATGCCTCACTTTCATCTGGTTTTGGAGACTCCACCCTAACTGGTCCTTTCCATCTACACACAATCTCTGCCAATTTCCTGAGCAGCACCCCACCTTCTTGGACTTCTTGAGTTTGAGCTTATCATATCCATTATCCCAAAGGCTCTAACCTTTAATGGTGACTCATTCTTATGCTTTGGGACTCAGTGCATACATCACCTTCTTAAAGTAGCTTTCCTTGACTACCCACTGAGATAACTCCCACCTCTGGTATATGCATCACATTTTTCTTCATGGAATTCACATCTATCATCATCTAGTTTCTTCATCTGTTTACTTGCTAGCTGCCTATCATTTCATATCAACTTTATGAGGTCAGAGACCTTATTTGTCATCTCTGATGTTTTCCTGAAGTTAAAAACCCAGCACCAAACAAAATTTTAATGACAGAGAAAATGAGTCCTTAATAGCAAAAATGATGGATAGCATGGTTTTTAAATTGATAGAAATTATTCTCACTTTAAAAGTGAAATTCACAAAAATTAGTGTTTAAAAAATCAAATCATATTATTTCCTCTGATTAAAAAAAAGTATTCCAGCTTTCTTAAATGGCATAAAGTCAAACATTTAGACATAAAGCTATTTCATATTCCATGGGGGGGAGACACACACAAAATTGCTATCAAATATGACTCATAAGTTCATTAGAAAAATTTGCTGAATACAAAATCTACTTTTAAAGTTGAAAATTTATTTATTTATTTATTTAATTTATTTATTTTGTCTTTTTGAGACAGGGTCTCGCTGTGAAGTTCAGGCTGGCTTTGAGCTCACTTTTGTAGCCCAGGCTGGTCTCGAACTCGCACCAATCCTCCTGCCTCAGCCTCCCGAGTGCTGGGATTACAGGCATGAGCCACCACGCCCGGCTAAAGTTGAAAATTTATATAAATATAAAAGCTAAGCTTTCACACACATGTCACATTTTGGAGAAAAATCTTCATTACATGAATAGTAAGATAGCCAGGTATTTATTAATGAGGCAGCATTCAATATTTCATACTATAGCATAAGATAATTTGGAAATGTAAATAGAGATGATCAAATGCTAAAGCAAACACTGCTAGAGAATTTTCTAAAGTGTAAATGGAGGTTGGCTACCATGATTATACCAACAGTCTCTTTTTTTTTTTTCTCAATCAACTGGGTGCACTTTAGTTCAAGCAGTAACACATCTGTGGTGAAATTAACTACAAGTTTAATTTACAAGGACATATACGCACTCCTATAATTTTTGCCTTAAGATTTCCCTGTTGTTTTAGTATAGGAAACAGTAAAAAATAGATTCTTTATATACATCACAAAGCACTAAAGAAAAAGATTTTTCCCTAAACAGTTTTTTTTTTTTTTTTTTTTTAGCTGTCTTAGGCTGCCTTAAAAGTGTGGGTGCGGATTGAACTGCCATCCTGTGTGCCTGACTGGGATTGTCCAAGCAGGCATTTAAACCAGTGAGCTAACCACTAAGTCTCCATATTCTTACACTGAAACTAGAAATGTGTCTAACCAGATCTCTGTTCACCATAATTCCACTTTAGAAACTTAAGAACAATAAGATTTGGGCAATGGATCTTTTTCCAGCCTCATGAAAAATGTACAGAACAACTGAGCAACCAGTCTACTGGCAAATTGCTAATTATGTTCTCAGTATGTTCTTACATCAAGAAAGCATTCTAAAGGAGAGAAATGACCAGTATCAGACCCTCTTTATAAGCAATACAGGTAGGAGAATGAAATGGATACATGTGGGTAACAGAACCATTAATTGCTTCATGACTCTGGCAAACACACCTCAGGATCTGTCACCGAAAAAATAAGAAAACAATCAATTCCCTAATTGTCTGGAAGAGATTTAAAATGAAAGCTGTTGTAAGCAATTTCAAAAGTTTATAGCAAGAAACATTTCAAGAGTCTCGATGAAATTTCTGGGTTTTCTTCTACAGTCAAATAAATTACCAAGTAATTAAACACTTTATCAGGTGGAAAAAAGTCAAATAGAAAACCAGACTGGAGGCCCTGTGCCACAGGCTCTGCTCCTCTGAGTTCACAATGAGGTCTATCCTGCTGCTGGTATAAGGGACTGCTGTCTTTTGAGTACAACCTGTGGTTTCTAACCTTTGTAAATTCTAGTAAAACATATTCTTCTTTGATGTGAGTTTAATTCATCTTTTGAAATAGCTAGGAATATGTCTCTAAAGTCTAGTTTCCAAGACAAATGTTTTATTTTAAAAGCGTGAAAATATTTATTGAAGCAAACAAACATACACAAAACTTTAACACAACAAAGCAACATCAACAATAACTGCTCCTCTTGCAAAGCCAGCAATAAATATTGCCGAAGGATATTGGAGAAGGCTCTCTTTTTAACATTTATTTTTAAAGTGCTACAAATTCCTCTGAAGTTGGAAAAAATAGTACAGAGAAAAATCCATATAGTTAGCATCTAGATTTTCTTAAGACGTACATCTTTAAGAAAATATAGTGAAATATGAGGGAGACAGAGACAGAAACAGAGACAGAGACAGAAGAAGAAACAAGATATTAGTGAGACTGAGGGTAAAGCACTACGTCATTTTAGCAAGTAGAGCTAGCTTTACTACTACCACAATCAAGGTAGAGTACCATTCCATCACAGTTGTCTTGCTCCTCCTACTTCTTTATAGACCCATTTAACCTCCCTTCTGCCTCCCTCAAACCTGGTACCCACTAACTGCTTACCTAAGCATACTGTCTCTCATTTTAAGAATATTATATAGTATGTGACCTTTTGAGATACACTTTCTCACAGGGACTGGGGTTTGATCTCCAGCAACACAGGCTATGCCAGCCTTGCCCCCTGGCATGCTGGGCCAGCCACCAAGACTTAACGTGGTGGCGCACACCTGTAATCCCAGTGCTGGGGAGGCTGAAAGTAGGAGGATCACTAGGAGTCTCAGTTATGTAGTGAGACCCTGTACCAAACGCATAAAAATAAAAAAGATATTCTCTTTTTTATTTAATGTAACTTCACTGAGATCAATCTAAATATTGATTTATTTTTTTTAAGAAATTTATTTTATTTTATTTTATTTCTTGTTTCAGAACTTTTGTTTGTTATTTTTATGGCCAGCTCAGTCTGCCCTGAGGGCGGGGCTGGCGCAGCATGTGGGGCCCAGGATGGAACCCTGGTCCCTGCAGCCGCCTAAGCTTTCCTAAGCAGGCGCTTTAGACCATTGAGCCATCCTGGTTGGGCCACCTAAATATTCCTTTATTAATGGTAGATTCTTTCATATTCCCAAGTAGTCTAACGTGTGGATGTTCTATATTTTGGCTAATCATTTACCCAACAAAGAATGTATGAGTTTTTTCTAATTTGGGGGCTATTACAATGAAAGCATATGGAATACCTGTTGGCACATTTTGCATAGATAGATTCTCATTTCTTTCGGAGAAGTGCTGAGGAGCACAGAGGCAAATCTTATAAGCAGAATTTTTTGTTTTAGATTGGCAAACTGTTTTCCAGTGTTGCAAACTGTTTTCCAGTGTCGCTATACCATTTTACATGTCTCCCACTGATGTACAAAAGACTGTTTCTTAAGTTCCTCTGCAGCATTTGGTATCATCATCTTTTATTTTAGCTGTTTTAATGTCGACTTAGTGATTTCATTGTACATTTAATTTCCACTTCCTTAACGACTCATGAACATTTTCATGTTCCTGTCATCTATATATCCTCTTTCATATGATGATTCTACTTATGTCTTTGTGTCCAATATTTTTTTTTTTAATTCTAGAGATCTCAGTATTCTCTATGGTTTCTAGAAATAACTTCCTTCTTAAGAATGTGGTTTGGAAATACTTTGTTACATTCAGTAGCCCATCTTTTGCTGAACAAGGTTCCTTGGTCAATATAAAGTTTAATTTTGTATGTATTGGGTTCACAATTTTTTCCACTTATAGTCTCTACTTTGGTGTTGGCAACATTTTAATAACTCTTCAACAAATTCCGAACTCACAATTGCTTCTAAAAGTTTGTATTTCCTTCTGAAAGTTTAACAGTTGTAATATTTTTCAGTAGATTTTTGTCAAACAGGTAGGGCTTAGGTCAGGGCTTATTATTTTTGTGTATGGATATACAATCACTTCAGCACCACTTGCTAAAAAAGACTATTCTTTTCCCCTCAGAATTGTTTTATACTTATATAAAAGCTCAAGTGGCTGTATTTGCAAGGGCATATTTCCCTATTTTGATTCTGATGATCTGTGTGTCTATCCCTATACCAAAGTCACAGTTTGGATTAGCTTAGTTAGAATTAGACTCAATAAAATGGTTATTTTCCACTAACCATGTCAAAATTATTTCACCCATCCTAGCTCTTTTGCTTATGCACATAAATTTTAGAGTGAAATTTCCATACAAACCAAAAAAATCTTGCCAGAAATTCCATAGAATCCACATTAAACGTATCCACAAATTTAAGAAAAAATTGACTTCAGTCCATACACATGACTCTCACCCCTTATATATTTTGTGCTTAATTTCTTTCATCAGGATTTTGTAGTTTTGAGCAACACCTATTCTATACTGTTAGATTTATGCCTATTTCATTTTTTAAAGAAATTGTAAATAGTACTGTATTTTTTACAACCTCCACACTTCCATCATTATTTTACAGAAAAGTGTTTCATCTTTATATGTTGATATTATTATCTTGTGACTTTGCCGAACTTTATTCCATGAATTTTTTGAAATCAGAGTCAAGAGTGCTTACTATTATAACATGGAAGCAGGCTATTTTATAAGCGTTTAAAAATCATATTCTTTCAGATTTTCTACATAGACCCTCATATCAACTGCAAATAGGAACAACTGCTTTCTCTCTCTCTGAAATAATAGACATCAAAAGAAAGGGAGAGAGGGAGAGGGGGGAGGAAAGGAAGATGGAGAGGGAGACAGGAAGAGGGGGGAGAGAAGCAGGAAGAGAGGAATAGGGGGAGAGATGGAGAGAGGGAGAGAGGAAGAGGGGGAGGGAGAGGGAGAGACAGAGGGAGGGAGAATGAGAGGGAGAGAGAAAGAGGGAGAGGCGGGGCAAGATCTGAATGTCTGTGATTTCCTTTTCTTGAATTGTGGAAACAATGAGAACTTAAGAGTGGTGACAGTAAATATCCTTGCTGAGTTATTAAGCTTAAGGGAATGCATTCAGTATTATATAATGGAGAATTCCAATAGTAGGTTTACAGTGTATTCAATATATCTTGCTGAAAAAGGCTCCAGTATTCCTAGTTTGTTGATAGTATCAGGGTGGGTGTTGATTTTTCATTAACATCATTTCATGATCATGAGTTTTCTTCTTCAGATTGTCATTATGCTTGATTGCAGTGCTAGATTTTTGACTACTGAACTAGTGTTGCATAACTGGAATAAACACCATTTAATCATGATATATAATTCTTTTCAACATACTGCTAAATCCCAGTTGCTAATAATTGGTTAAGGAGTACTTATTTACATTTGAAAGATGTTCACTCTATAATTTGTGTGTATACATTCTTTTGTTTTGATATCAAAGTAATACTGACTTTGTAAAATTGATTGAGAAATAATCTATTATATTTCCCTTAAGAGACTAGATAGAGTTGGTCTTAATTGTTTAGTTTCTGTTTCACTTTTTAAACAACTCTCTGGTGCAGAAAGTACACATACTGGCACAGCTATCCAGTGAAATAATTTGAGTCTAAAGATTTCTCTAGAAGAATACTTAAAATCATGAGTTCAATTGTGTTGACAGTAATAAGAGTGTCTATTACCTCTTTCTTATCAAGCAAGTCACACTACTTTGTGCTTGTTGAAGAACTGGTCTACTAAAGTTCCTGAATTTACACGTTCAAAGAGTTGTTCATGGCTTTTGATACCTGCAATGTTTGTGACAGTGCTTGTTTCATTCCATCTATTGGCAATTTGTATTTTCTCTCATTTGTTAATCCTTCTAGAAAGATTTCATTTTATTGATCTTTGAAAGAATTACTTTTGGGGTATGGACATAGCTCAGTGGTACAGCATCTGTCTGGTAAATGCAAGGCCTTCCATTTGATTTCTGGTTAAAAAAAAAATAAAGAAAAACTTTTTTCTTTGATTTTCTCTGGGTTTTACTATTTTCTATTTTACTATTTTCATTTCTTTCTGCTCTCTGTTTGTTTTTGGTTTCACTTATTTTTATTTTATTACCTTCATAAATGCTATAAATCTACCATAAGTTTGCATTAGTTATGTCCTAAAAGTTATAGAGCACTATATTTTAAGTTTCAAAGTTTTTTTTAAACTTTCTTTTCAGTCTGCTTCTTTAACCCACAGATTATTTAGACGTTCACTACTCCAAAGAGTTTTGAAATTTTCCTCTTATCTTTGCTATCAGTTTGATGTCAGAAAATATGCTCTGTATGCTTTCAACTCTTTTAAATTTGGTATCTTTTACAGTCCAACATAATGTGCACCTTAGCATAAATTCAAATATGTGCTGAAAGGAACATATATTCCACTTGTCGAATGATACATTCTATTAACGTCAATTAGACCATGCTGGCTGACTGCATTACTGAGTTATTCAACTTGTCTTATCAAATATTCAGAATGATGTTTATGTCTCCAAAGATATATCTAGATTTTAAATTTTCTCATTTTGGCCAGCTAAGAGTTCTATCCCTGTGCCTGCTGTGCTGGCCCCACCTGAACCACAGGTGGCTCACTGAGAGGGTAATTGAGACTGAGCATGGCGTATCCTGCTTGTAATCCCAGCTTTTAAGACTCCTATATTTATTAAGCCAAGTGAAAGTCTTCCTGAATTTTGGCACATATATTTGTCTGTGCTCTGAAATTTATTTTACTGAAGATTAATGTAAGCACTCATGAGCGTTTTAATTAAAATATTAATATTCTTCATATCAGTTACTTTAATTGTTTATTGTTCAGAAGTTTCTTATAGACCACACATACTTGGACAATACTCTAAGTTCCCTAAAATTTCAATGTTTTAAAAGAAAACAAAAAATACTAAAAACGAATTAGAAACAATACACAATTTTACTAAATATAATGCTAGAACTCCAACAATAGTTGTTATATTACATATTATTAGCTTCAAATTGCTTGTTCATTTCAACAGTTTCTTGCCCTTTCATAGTACCTACTGTACCTTTTGGATTTTCATGTTCTTACAGTACGGAACAATATGATGCTTACACATGATGGTATGAGCTGTTTAAATTAGGAGTATGGTCTCAAGTTGCATCCATTTACCTGTAAGTCTCAAGTTCATTCTTTCTGGTTGAGAAGTACTCCACTGTATAAAAATATCACATCATTATTATTCATTCTCTGATTGATGGGCATTTGGGTTGTTTCCAAGATTTAGCTATTACAAATTGTGGCACCATAAAAAATTGGTTCATGTATATTGTGGTATGATGTTTTTAATTCTTCTAGGAAGATACCCAGAAAGGGAACAGCTGGGTGAAGTGGGACCTCTAAGCCTAGTTTTCAGAGGAATTTCCATAGTGGGTGCACCAGTCTACATTCCCACCAATGGTGGAGAAGGGTTCTTTTCTTCACAGAACTTTTCCAGCATTTGTTATTGGTTATATTCTTGACAGTCACTTTTTCTTGGGTGAGATAGAATCTCAGGGTTGCTTTAATTTACATCTCTCAAATGACCAGTGAAGCTTAATACTTTAAGTGCATCTTCTAATTTGTTCTACTTGTCCACAGGTTGTTTTTTATTGCCAGTGCCACTCTGATTTTCTCACAGTAGCTTTATAGTATAATTTAAGTCAAGGATTGTGATCCCTCCTACCTTGCTTTTGTTGCCCAGATTTTTTGTATACCAGGTATCCTTTGATCCAGATAAATTTTAGGAATATTTTCTCCAGATTTGTGAGGAATAGTAATCATATTTTAATGGGGATTGCATTGAATCTCTACATCAGTTTTGAGAGTACAGCAATTTTCACAATGTTGGTTATTCCTATTCATGAGCAAGGAATATGTTTCTATTTTCTGAAATTCTCTTTGAGCTATAGTATTACTGTAATTTTCAATGTATAAGTCTTTTATACCTTTTTTTAGATTGATCTCTAAGTATTTCATTTTTTTGATGTTTGAGTAAAGAAACACTATTGATTTCTGAGTGTTGACTTTGTATTTAGTTATGGTACTGAAGTTAGTTATTGAGTCCGTGAGTCTTTTGGTAGAATTTTTGGGGTCTTCTATGTAGAGTATCATTACATATTCAAGAAATTTTACCTCTTTCTAATCCTTTTTTCTCATATTTTTTAATCTTGTGTAATTGCTATGGCTAATGTTTGTATAATTATATTGAACAGGAGTGGGGAGAGGATAGTGGAAACCTTATCTTGTTCATGATTTCTATTAATTTATTTTATGTTTATATGTATGTGTATATGTATGTATGTATGTATGTATGTATGTATGTATGTATTTTAATGTATTTGGTTGTTGTACAGTTTTACTTTGCAGCTCAGATACATGGTGATTCTCCTCCTTTCAGCTTCCCCAGCACTAGGATTATAGGCATGTGCCACTGTGCCTATACTCTGGCTGGCTCAGCCTGCCCAGGGGGCAGGGCTAGCAGGGTGCAGAAGATTAAGCATTTGTCACGATGCTTGCTTAAGCAGGCACTTTAGTCTGCTGAGCTACCTTGCCAGCTCCCTTGTTCATGATTTTAAAGTGAAAGCTCCCCCCATTTAGTATGATGCTGGCTGGTGATAGCTTTTATCAGACTGAGGTAAAGAACATCTATTCCAATTTTTTGTAGGGTTTTCAATTAAGAATAAGTGTTGGACGTTTTCAAAAGCTTTTCCTACATCAATTGCAATGAATGTGTGATTTTTATTGCTGGCTCTATTGATGTGATGTAATACACTGATTGATTTGTATATATTGAACCCACCACGCATCCTTGAGATTAATCTTTGTTGGTCATAGTGTATAATCTTAGTGATTCACTGCATTCTGTTTGCTAGCATTTTATCGAAGATTTTTACATCTATGTTAATTAGGAAGAGTAGCTTGTAGTTCTCCTTTTTGTTTGGGTTTTATTCTGGTTTTGGTATCAGGGTAATATGTGCCTTTTAGAATAAGTTTGGGAAAGTTGCTTCCCTTTCAATTTTACTTTAGAGTTTGAAAATTGATGTTAAATCTTTTCTGAATTTCTTGTAAAATTCAGCTGTGAATCCATGTGGACTCAGGTTTTTTTTTTTTTTTTTTTTTTTTTTTTTTTTTTTTTTTTTTTTTTTTTTTTTTTTTTTTATATTTTTTTTTTTTTTTTTTTTATTTTTTTTTTTTTTTTTTTTTTTTT
>PVJA010058001.1:0-10251 GCA_004027025.1 Myocastor coypus
GTGCAGCAGAGACTTTGGGGACCAGGCTCTCTTGCTCATCAGCAAGCTGCTCTTGTACCCCAGTAAAGGAACTCCAAATTGAGGAAACCCCAATATTTCCTAAGGAGCTGTTATTAGGCCAGCCCCAGCACTGATCTTAGAAATTGTCTTAGGCAGGGACTGGGGATTTGGTTCAGTCAGTGGTAGGATGCTTGCCTAGCAAGCTGGAAGCCCTGGGTTCAGTCCTTGGTACCAAAAACAAGAAATAAGCCTCCCCTAGAAATTGTCTCTGGTGTTTGGGGTTTGAACATATGTCCTCAATGTAAGTATTCAACCACTGAACTGCATCCTTAGACCTGTACACCAATGTTATCATTCTGGACAATCTGCCATCTGTCCCAAGAACAGGACCTGTCCCTTCTAAGGCTGCTGACTCCACAAACATTACAGGGAGGACAGCATGAACTAAATTGATATAGAATAATAGGAGAGATGCATGCAAATTTATTAATGCAGATTTTAAGACCGGGGAACTTTCTAAGGAAATGAAGTCCCACAGAAGCAACAGAGGTCATCATTTATGCACTGAACTGGATACAGAGGAGTAAATTGGGAGGAAGCAACTAAATTATGCAGGAAGGCTTAAAAGATAAGAGCTAACAAGGTCCGTATAGAGTCCGCTTGGTCTTTGAAGATAAGGATATTGCATCTTTCACGGGGAAATTTCATCTTATGCCTTTGGGCATCAAGGTCAGGGCAGTCTTTCTGCGTCTGCTGTTTTTCAAGCACTTTTTAATTTAAATAGCCAACATGCCAGAGTGGAATATTTTTAACTTCTTCAATAGTTTGGGACAGAAGAGTGGAGAGAAGCCAGCACCCTGTGTAAAATGATAGCTCAATGCCCATCTTCTATTTCTGCTATTGATAAATTGTATTCTCTCTCAAGTTTTGCTAGGGATAATTATACAATTATGGTCATCTATGATCTTTCTGCTTTTTAGTTTATTGATTTCTGCTCTTAGCGTTATTTTTCCTTCTACTAAACTTAGTTGAATTTTACTTTCTTGTTTTTCTTTAACTTTGCTAGGTGGAAACACAGTTAACTAATAACCCATTTTACTAGCGTCATCATTTATTTATTTATTTATTTATTTATTTTTATTTTTATTTTTTTGGTGGGACCAGGGTTCAAACTCACAACCTTGCACTTGCCAGGCAGGCACTTGTGCCACGGAGCTATCTCCCTGACCCCAGCGTCATCATTTAAAATCATACATTTCTTTTGATGGTTTTTGTTTTGTTTTGTGTTACCAGGGAATGAACTCAGGACCTTGCCCTTGCCTCTGAGCTATCTCCTCGGCCCCATACATTCCTTTCAAGCACAGCATTAACAGCATTTTACCATGCTGATGTATTTTCATTTTTGTTTGTATCAAATGTTTTCTAATTATCCTGGTTTTTTGTTTTTCTTCCTTTTTTTTTTTTTTTGGACAACATTTGGAGCTTTTCCAGATAGCTTTAAAATCTCAATTTCTAATTTCCATTGCGTTCAGATACTATCATCCACAATACTTAAAAATTTCTGAGTTTTGAGACTGATTTGTGCTAGCTTTGCCTGATTTTAGAATCAGGTTTATTCTGGCTTCATAAAATGAGATGAAAATGGCTCTTCCCCTCTGCCTGCGGTGAGGGACTAACAGTACTAGTACTAACTCTTCTTTGAAGGCTTGTGGAAGCCTTCAGAGAAATTATCTAGGCTTCAGGAGCTTTTAAATTATAAATTCAGTTTCTCTGGCAGTTGTAGGGCTATCCAGATCAGTCTTGGGCCCAGTCATCATCTTTGGAGTGCCATCCATGCTCCTGATCCAAGGCCCCCTGGGCTTGGGGGAGGCCAAGTTCTCATCCAAACTTGTTGCTCTGTTGAGATTCAGACTGGGGAAAGATGGCTGACTTTGCCAGAAAGTCTCTGGACTCTCTGCTGTGCAGGCCTGGTTTGGGGAGCCAACCAGGGACCTCTAAGGCCTAGCCCAAACATCCTCTTCCTATATAGATCAATCCTCCTGCTGAGAGCTAAACTGCCTTGCTCCACAGGGGCTAATTGTGCTCTGGGACAAATCCCTCCCACACTGTCTACCTCACCCCTGCACTGCCCATGGGGTGAGGCCAGCAGTTTCTTTTTATTTTTTATTTATTTTAAATTTTTATTTATTATTATTATTTTTTTTTTCTTGTTTCAGAACTTTTGTTTGTCTGCTCATTTATTTTTATGGCCGGCTCAGCCTGCCCTCAGGGTAGCGCTGGCACAACATGTGGTGCCTGGGATCCAACCGCAGTCCCTGAAGCCGCCTGCAGGCGCTTTAGACCACTGAGCCATCCTGCTGGGCCCGAGGCCAGCAGTTTCTATCTGGTTCCTATTGTTCCTTGATTCTTTCAAATAGTTTTAAAAAATATTTTGCCCTGAATTCATCACTGCTTTCTGCAGAAGGTCTGAGTCTGATAAATGCCACTGTCAATCTCTAGATTCCAAACTGATCCAGATGACTTATCAGCACCTAACAAGCCTGTCCTGGCAGACTGACACAGGCCCTGGGTCTGGCAGTTTCAGAGTCAGCACCTTTCCAAGGCTCATGCTGGAGGCAATCACCTGCATTCAAATTCATAAAGTAAGCCTCAAATGTGTCAGCCCCCTTGAGTTGTATTGACCCCAGTCTCTGACCAGAATGCAAATCAATTAGAAAACCAAAACAAGAAAACCAGAGATGCATTTTGAAGCTCAAAGAAGAAGAATACTAAAACAGCTTTAGGTCTTGAAAATTGGGTGGAATTTAGAACCCAATTAAGCAGTCATGAGAACAGAACATACTGCACATCAGAGCTTGTGGGACACTGCTGAGATAGTGCTTACAGGAAAACCAAGTGCTCCAAACTGGGAAGAGGAGGGGCTAAAATTAGAAAAAAGGATCAATAATTTATGAAGTTGGAAAAAAGTGTAGAGTAACAGCACATCCCTAGCATTCAAAAGAAACAAGTAGCTTTCCTTTTTTTTTTTTTTTTTCCTTCATTTTTTGGACATTCTCAGGATTGAACCCTGGCCCTGAACAGGCTAGACAGGAACTCTCCCCTGAGGGGTTCCCCACTCCCAGGGGACCAATAAAAATTAATGCAATTCAAAACAATAATATGTTAGAAGTAGTCACACAATCCATATGGAAAGGTTAAGGAGAGACAGGAGACAGAAGCAAAGCAGGAGAGATGAGACTAACCCGGAGGTTGCAACTACCACCATGAGCCTCCTCAAGAAGCCCAAGAGTGAGATGACCCCAGAGGAGCTGCAGAAGTGGAAGGAGAAGACAGAAAGCCAACTGGTCAAGCAATGGCCGTGACTCGTCCCGAAGGCTGACACTGACAACAGTTCTACAAAGCACTGTACATGGTTCCAAATTTAATCCTGAGGGGATTTGACCTTGGAAGATACAAAACATGAATGCTTTGTTATATAGGTCTTGCTTCAACTTGCCCTTGATCATCCAGCAGAAAAGCTTAATTATGAGGCATAAAACACAGAGCTAGATTAGCTCAGTGAGCTGTAAGAGGCTTAAATCAACAGCCTCCAACATTGCCAGTTTGACCGGTAACCCAAGGTAATTATGGAACGTTGGTCTATGCATACAACTGCTTCCTCTCAGTTCAAAGAGAAGAAATTTTTTCTTTTTTTCTTTCCTTACCAATACCGATCAGAAAATTTGTCACGTCTACACCCTGTGCTCTGTATAACTACTATGAGGACAACAATATGCAATGTGTCAATTATTGCAAATGTACCTATTAACGTGTTTTGAAGCTATTATATTGTTATTTCTTACTAAAAGTAATAAAATTTGTTTTTTTAAAAAAAAAAGAACTACCAGGCCCGGTAGGATGGCTCAGTGGTGTAAAGCACCTGCTTAGGAAAGTTTAGGCAGCTGCAGGGACCACAGTTCGAGCCCCGGCACCACATGCTGCGCCAGCCCTGCCCTCAGGGCAGGCTGAGCCAGCCATAAAAATAAATAAACAAACAAACAAAAGTTATGAAACAAGAAAAAAAAATTAAATTAAATTAAAAAACAAAAAAAGAACTACCAGGTCAGCATCTACCGCACAAACACCCCAACAGTTGGTGAGGCAACAAAGGTTGCTATTTGGCCCTATATTTTCATCCCTCTCAAATCAACCCTAGAGAAATCCGGCAAGCAGAGAAAGGGAGATGAGGAAATGCAAAAGAGTAAGCCGTAGCCCCTCGTCTACTGCAGACTACACAGTGAGGCTTACACTAAAGAAATGGAAAGTGTGGGAGTGCCCTGGAATTGCAAAGAGGAGACTTGGAAGTTTTCATTACAACTGGACTACATTTTTAAATAACCTAATTAGGAAACTATGTGAATCTACAAAGGTGAATGAAAGCTATAAAACAACACAAGGTCAGGAATGGAAATCCAATAGAACCTGTCGAAAGGGAAATCTTCAAGCTATTTTATAACTACATCCCATTATTTACAGTCATTTTTATGAGAGGTTTACATTTTTAACTGAAAAACAAAGTGGGAGGAGGAGGACTTTAACACGGGTCCACTTTCCGTGCTGACCTAGTCAGTGAGGAACAACACCCAGGTGCTCATCAGCTACCACAACAACACGAAACTCCTAGGCCGGGTGAAGGCCTTTGACAGGCACTGCAATATGGTGCTGGAAATCATGAAGGAGAGGTGGACTGAGCTCCCCAAGAGCAGCAAGAGCAAGAAGAAGCTCATGCCGGTCAAGGAGGATCAGGACCTCCACATCTCCAAGATGTTCCTGCACGGGGACTCGGTCATCGTGGTGCTGAGGAACCCCTGCATCGATGGCAAGTAGGGGCTGCACCCTGCTGTCAGGATGTGCCCCCCCCCCCCCCCCGTAAAGGCCTGCCCTTCATCACTGTACTGATTATAAAGTGCTCCTTTTTTTTAAAGAGAGACTCAGAACATTGGAAACAGAGAGAAAGCCAACACCCCAGCTCCAATGATTCAGAAACACCAATAAAGGATGTAAGCTGGCAAAGGACAGAAAAGGAACTTTAGCAAACAGAACAGGGAATGAGGCTCAGATCTCTTGTTACAGGGTTGATAGAAACTTTGGGAGTGTATAGAAGAGGGACACAAAGGCAAGAGTTGAGGAGGTTGCATAGCTGCTGGGGGTAGGTAATCCAGGCTGAGTGTGCCTGGTAAATCATTGCCTCAGGACCAGTTCTGGGGGGTTCTAGAAGCTTCCATCATCATCTTTTAGGATAACCTTTAAATTCCATTCTGTTGAGGGCTAACTGATCCCACTCAGGGGGGTAGTCGCTTCATGCCGTGACTGTGGCCTCCCCTCTAGGCTCACCCTCGCTTCAGGTCCTCTCAGTTGCTTATCATAAAGATATTTATTGACCTGTTCTTCCTGGAGCAACTGCTAGAGTCAGTGACTCAGAAGGAAAAGATTAAAGGGTCAAATGGAGCCAGAGAGGGACAAAAGTAAGTAGGCCAGGGCAGCAACTGGGCCTCCCTTGGGACCACAGGGAGACTGAAGCAAAAGAGTGGCTGAAGTGTTTTGTTTTGTTTTGTTTTGTTTTGTTTTAAGTGAGACTATTGTGGGCAACAATATGTCAAATAATCTAAAATTTATTAGAAATGTATTAATCCATAGGAAAAAACATCCAAAATATTCCCAGAAAGAAAGAAAGGAAGGAAGAAAGAAAGAAAATTTGAGTATGACTATAACTTGGACACTGGAGCAACTTCCCTCAAAAGGGCAAAGTACAGAATTCTTAGTCATACGCAACTGTTTTTTTTTTTTTTTTTTGAAGAATTTTTTTTTTTCTTGTTTCAGAACTTTTGTTTGTTTATTTATTTATTTTTCTGGCTGGCTCAGCCTGCCCTGAGGGCAGGGCTGGCGCAGCATGTGGTGCTGGGGATCGAACCGTGGTCCCTGCAGCTGCCTAAGCTTTCCTAAGCAGGCACTTTAGACCATTGAGCCATCCTTCCAGGCCATATTCAACTCTTTAAATGAATAGGAAAATAAATTGTTTGTGGATAGAGCCATTTATCTGTTGTCCTAGCAACTCAGGATGCAGAGACATGAAGATCACATGTTCAAGGCCAGCCTGGGCAATTTTTTTGTCTTTTTGAGACAGGGTCTCGCTATTCAGTTCAGGCTGGCCTTGAGCTCACTTTTGCAACCCAGGCTGGTCTCAAACTTGCACCAATCCTCCTGTCTCAGCCTCCCGATTACTGGGATTACAGGTGTGTGCCACCACACCCGGCTGCCTGGGCAATTTATGAGACCCTGTCTAAACATTTAATTTTTTTGACTCTGTGTGTGTGTGTGTGTGTGTGTGTGTGTGTATCAGACTGGGGACTGAACTCAGGTCCTTGTGTTTACCAAGCAAGCACTTATTCTACTGAGCTATTTCCCCAGCCACTGTCTCAATATTAAAAAAAAAAAAGACTAAGGGAAGACTGGGAGCATAGCTCAGTACAAAGTTCCTCAGTTTAACCTCCAGTATAAAAAAACAAGTTGTGTTTAACATTTTCTGAAGTGTATATCTTCAGTGTCCAACTCAGATAAGGACAGTACAAGAAAAGGAAATGTTATATTTTTTTGAATCTAGAAATGGTTTTTTTTTATTTTTTAATTACTTTTAATAAGGGATAACAATATGAGAGTTTCAAAATATGTTAGTAGTACGTTTGCAATAACTGACACATTGCATATTGTTGTCCTCATTGAATCTAGCAATCTTAAATAAAATGTCAGATAACCACATCCTACAACGTGTAATAGATTTCCCAACCCACTAGGCTTGTGCCCAAGAAGGGGGTAGATGGTGTGAGCTTCGCTGTGCCAGAGGGAGGTCATGGAGGAGGGGACAGAGCAGAGGGTACCTCAGCCAAGTGAGACGGTGATGTCCATCTTCCAGGCTCTGGGAACCCAGTGAATGAAAAGGCCAACCAGGGATGTAACCGGTTCTCCAGGAGGGATGTTTGGTTTTATCTGCCTCCCACCATCATGTGCAGAGCTGCAGCTGACAATGCACTGTGCAGGTCACCTTGCACAGATGGCAGGCTCCCTGAATGTCGCATCCCTAGAATGAGCACAGCTGTGTCGTGGGCTGTGCCCATTGACACCTGGGAAATATTGCCAAGCTCTCTACAAAGGTTTCCTCCCTTTAGGGTCTCTCTGCAATCACCCCAGTCCTTCTCCTCTCACTCTCCCTTAACAAAGTGAGGTGCATGCTGGCAGCTTTATTTCACTTTCATTTATTTCACTCATCAGAAGTGATGAAAAGGACCAGTGAGATGGCTCAGCAGACTAAACGCCTGCTTAGGCAAGCTTAGGCAAGTGCAGGGACTGCAGTTCAATCCCTGGCACCACATGCTGCACCAGCCCCACCCCCAGGGTGGGCTGAGCCAGCCAGTGTCCTGGCATGGTGGCACAAACCTGTAATCCCAGATCTGGGAAGGCTGAAAGCCGGAGGATTACCACAAGTCCAAGCTGCATAGTGAGACACTGTGACAACCAAATACATTTAGAAAGAAAAGAAATGAAATGAAAAGAAAAGAAAAGAGAGAGAAAGAGAAGGAAAGAAAGAGAGAGAGAGAGAGAGAGAAAGAGCGAGCAGAAATGGCAAAAACATCCAATTCCAGAGTTCATGATGCATTTGTTCATTTTTTTTAAAATATAGGTATGTATCTCATCATGTGTTTGACGCCAGTTTTATTTTATTTTACATGAATTTTTTTTCCTACTTTAATCACCAGTATTTCAATAGGAGCTCTTCATATGTTAGAGACTTAAACCTTTTTCAGTGTTTGTTACTTATTCCACATTTGTCACTTATTAGCTCTGCCTATTGTAGTCCTTTAAATTTTTAAAACTTATTCTTTATTCATAAGCTTGATATAAGCTCACAAAATATATAGTATATTACCAAATAAATCAAACACTAAACCACTGGGGATCTTATTATAGAATTTATCAATTAGGATATTTAAAACCCTTCTGTGTAACCAAACCCATTCACTAGATATATTCACCTCTCTGGGCTTTGTTTCTGGGTTGGATCTCACACTTAGACCATCCCCATTCTGTGTCTGAGATGCAAACACAGCAGTGTCCCAAGACAACGGTGGCGCCAGCAGACTCACATGTAGTGCAATGTCACCTGTGCTAGGCTGTTGCTCATGCTTAGTGCTTATTGCCCCAATTATGCACGGTCAAGGTCGCAGTGCCCTGATCACACCTCACGGATAGGGACTGGGGGGGCGGAGCAAGGCTGAAGACACGTGCAGATCACAGGGCTGGAATGTGAAGCCCAGTCCCCTGCCTCTGGATGCTCCACCGAGATGCTCTGGTTCCTTTCCGTGACCTCAGATTTTATGCGTGCCCTGGCTCCCAAAGGTGCAAGCCGGACCTCAGGAAGTCGCTCAGCTCAGGAATGAATTTCCCTTCCCAACATTGCCACTTGCATGGGCCAATAGAGCCTCTTGGGTGGCCCAATCACTACAGCCATCCTCCCCTTCCCCTGGAATCTCCCTGGCTCAGCCCTGTATCTTAATCACCACCCTGCTCCCCAGACCTCAGACCTAACCCACCTGCCAGCCCAGATAATTCTCAATCAAAACATAGCAGAGGAGCCAGGGAGATAGCTCCGTGACACAAGTGCCTGCCTAGCAAGTTCAAGGTTGTGAGTTTGAACCCCTGGTCCCCCCTGCCCCAAGAAAAAGCTTTAAAACACAGTAGAATGTGGCCCTGGCCACCAGAGTGGTTTCTCCCATGACTTCTGCCCACAGCTTCACTCTGTCATTGCACAATGCAGGACAGGCTGAGCCGTTTCTCTTCCTCTGTTTCTCTCAGGAAGCCTGGGCTCCGTGTGCACAGATGCTGTGGAGAGAGAGGATCTCCTCAACATAGATGAGGCTCACATATATCTCCCAGTGCTTTCAAGGTTGGTGTCAGAGCTAGGAGCCCTTAAACTCTTCCCAGGGTGTGAATATACATCCACAGCTGCACTTCTAAAGCCAAGGGTGTCCTGAGTGTGGCCTGGGAGAACAACTGCACAGATCAGCAGGTGAGCTTTAGGCTGGGCAGGCAAGTCATGTGTGGTAGCTGGCCCCTGGCACATTAAAATCCTCCCAGAACCTGTGGGAGGGATCGGTAGGCTCCCTACTGTTCCTCAGAAACATGTTCTCTACTTGCCAGGGCCATTGTCCTTCTGTTTACTTAAAAAACTTATCTCTGTTTTCTTTCGCTACAGATCCTAACTAGACCCACAGACCGAATCAGCCCTGACCTGGTTTACCCTGTTTTGTTTTGCTTTACTTTCAACTTTTCATTTTATGAGAACATTTTCAATATACATAGTGATAACACTCATCGTAGGGGTTTATACCTGTACGCGGTCTAGCTTGCTTTTGTTTTCCCATTCCCTTCCATTTCCTTCAACCCCGCTTCCCCTCTTTGCTTGCAAAATCTTTGTTTCCATTTTTTCTTCCATTCTTTTTTCCTTCCCATTCTTAAAAGACTCTCTTTTGTTCCCTATTTTTCTTTTTTTTTTTATGTTATTTGGTACAGGGTCTACAGGATCTCACTACGCAGAGCTTGTGATCCTCCTGTTTTCAATCTCCCAAGAGCTGGGATTATAGGCATGCACCACCACACTCCGTCTCAATCACTGGCTCAGTGCACCCTGGGGGCAGCGCCAGCACAGCATGCCGGGGATCGAACCCCAGCCTCTGCACTCTGCCTAAGCAAGTGCTTTAGTCCACTAGCTATCTGGCCAGCTCTCTGTTCCCTATTCTTTCTTTTTTTTTTTTTCTCAGAACCAGAGATTGAACTCAGGTCCTTGCATTTGCCAGACAAGAGCTTCTGCTGAGCTATCTCCCTGATCCCCCATTCTTGAAAGATTCAGGAAGCCTAAATTTTTTTTAAATTTTATTTTATTTTATTTTATTTTATTGGGCTGGGCGGGATGGCTCAGCGGTCTAAAGCTCCTGCTTAGGAAAGCTTAGGCTGCTGCAGGAACTGCGGTTCGATTCCCGCCACCACATGCTGCACCAGCCCTGCCCTTAGGGCAGGCTGAGCCGGCCATAAAAATAAATGAACAAACAAAAGTTCTGAAACAAGAAAAAAAAAAATATTTATTTATTTATTATTTTTCTTGTTTCAGAACCTTTGTTTATTCACTCATTTTTATGGCTGGCTCAGCCTGCCCCGAGGGCA
>PVJA010058002.1:0-10165 GCA_004027025.1 Myocastor coypus
AAAAAAAATAATAAATAAATAAAAAATAAATAAAAATAAAAAAATAAAAAATAAAAAAAACCACCAACAGAGTAAAAGAAAACCCATGAACTAGGAAAACATTTTTGCCAACTTTCCCTCTGTCAAAGGGCTTCTAACTGGAACATATAAAGAATTTTTAAAAATCAGGTCCCCAAAATTCAAAGACTCAATCCTAAAATGAGCATCAAATCAGAACCACAAGGAGATACCACTGCCTTCAGATTAATTTTCTTCTCTCCCATGACTCAGTTTTTCCACGACAGATTTTCCTGCATTGTTGCAAGCTAACTTCCTATTTTTCCTAATCATTTTTTTGCTGTACCAAAATGTTTTCTGCAAAATTCTATTTTCATAGTGCTGCTCTCTATCAGTGATGCTAAATTCATTTACTTAGGGGATATTTTGGTTTATTTTGGTGGTGTTTGTGAAAACAAAACTAAAATAGTATCTGAAAATTGCAAGATGGCCTGTTTTAGGGCGGGCTAACAGAATTTCTTTAGGATAATGCTAAGTCTCTATGGCCAATTTAAAATTAACAATGCTTCCCTTTTTGGCTTGAAATATCCTAAGAGAACACTGATGCCAAACTCACCAGGGAGATTGAGGCAATTAGTGCAAAGATGTGGGTAATTGTTGAGGACAGCCCCTGGGACGCTGTAGCCAGCAACATGAGAAAACTGTGTCAACTCTTTTCTATATGGGCATAGAGTGGTTGTCTGAAACCTAGCAAAGCTACTAACTAGAGTGACAGTTGGTAGGAAGTTTGGCATCAAGAGAAGGGGTGACAGGTATGGCAGGGGCATAACAAGTACACTGCTCCCTCTGCTTCTCGGGCACTCACTCGCCAAAGATAATTTAGTGCTTGCCAGGTGCACTGACTCTCTTAATTTTCAGTGACTTTATCTTTTTCTACATTTAATAATTGTCGGTATTTCACTTCCTCTCTAAGAAGTCACCCACATCATTTTTCTATTCTGTTTTGCATGCTCTTTCCCAAGCTTTATCTATACATTTGTATGCACATACACATTGTAAGTATCCACTATTATTGCTACAAATGTAAATGTTTTCTTGATTTGCCACTTGATTTTCACTTTTTCACAGTTCCTATAATGTACAGAAGCTGTATTGTGTGTAGCTAAATATACTAGAGCTGGTTAAATTGTTTTTCCTGGAAATTGTTTTAAAATTCAGAAATTCATTATCTAGTCAATAGCCTAACATTTTTGTAGATTTTCTGAGGATGGTGTTAAGTAAAAAAATTTTTTTTCAATTGAATGAAAGGAATTTATTTAGAGAATATCATAACTACCAAGTTGATCCTTCATTCTTGATACACATTAAACATTTTTACCTGTTTGTGGAAATATCCGAGTCTCACCTGTTGCTCTGGAAAGACAAATTTAAATTCAACTTGTAGTAACTATATATAGAAGAAAAACTATTAACATTTGCATTATAGCACTGCAATTCATTTTCTGGATTTGTGACATACAAACATTTCATGCAGTCTAAGACAGAAGTTAATTTTATCAATGTCACTAGTGATGTTAATTTAAAAATTTACAGCAAGTTCAAACTTCTCTAAATATTGAAATCACCATGTTTTAAAGACAGACTGGTATGTTACAAATGATTCTGAAAAATACAAAAATAGATATGCTTCCACTGAATGCTTTAATCATTTTTCCGAGCATTCTCATCTTTTGGTTCCTCTTCATCTGAGTACACAATGGGTTCCTCCCCTTCTTTCAGCAGCTTGCCCACGTGATGATACTTGAAAGTGAACTGAGAGTCCCAGTCACTCAGAGTCTCCTGCTGGGCAGGAGTAAGGTCAGAGAGGTCATCATATTCATCCTTCAGTGCTTCCTTATCCAGGCAAAACGTGGCAAGCCGGACGTGGTGGCTCACGCCTGTAATCCCAACACTCGGGAGGCTGAGGCAGGAGGATTGGTGCAAGTTCGAGACCAGCCTGGGCTACAAAAGTGAGCTCAGGACCAGCCTCAACTGCATAGCGAGACCCTGTCTCAAAAAGACAAAAAAAAAAAAAACGTGGCAAGGCCCCTGGATGCGTCTCTTCCAGCAAAGACTCCATATGGTCCCTCAGGCCCGTAGAACTTGCGGCCTTTGGTCACATCGAACACTTTGCCATTGATGGCCATGAGTATGCGTTGGTCCTGGACGCCGTCCGAAACGCCGCAGCTCGGCCGGAGTGAAGTCACGGCGCTTGAGGCGGGGGAGTGGGGGCGGCTCGTCGTCCTCGTTGTCGCCGCTGGCCCCTGGCTGATCCCCGCGCACGATCTTGTAGAGCAGGAAGATGCAGAGGCTGAGCAGCAGCAGGTTGAGCGGCGACGTGAAAATTTCGTGCAGCAGCCCGCCGCTCTCCAGCTCGTTCAGCTCGGCGCCCGTCGCCACCACATCCTCGGCAGCCATGATCTCTGGAGCAAAGGTTTGGTTGACTAGGCTGAGCTCCGGAACTCGCTGCTTTCTCCTCCCTCTCAGCGAACTACAAGTAAAAATTTTTAAAACAGTTCTAAACTTTTCTTCATGTATGCCTGTACTCCTTTTTAAGCAATGTGGGTGGGTTATACTGGAAAGGGAAACTGAGATACAGTAAAACCCTAAAGAGTGTATTTGAGACACATTGATTCTACAGTTGGACAGCTGTAAATATGAAATGGATTGGGATGTCCAGTAAGGGTAGTCAGATGGATGAATTCTTTTATAGGACCAACATGGCAAGAAAAAAGAGGAAAATATGTGTTTGACTACAATTCTACAGTTGCCTTAGTCTGATGGAAAGTCCTTAATTACTGAAATTTATTCATTGCTTCTGATTGGTTGTACTTAAGTTCCTTTTTCCCTTTCATGTGCATGCAATGCTCTGAATGTGTCCTTGCAAAATTCCCATGTTAAAAACTTAATTTCCAAAGCAGCAGTACTGAGAGCTGGGACCTGATGGGAGGTGGTTATAAAAAAGGCTCACAGGACTGCAACAGCCATGTGAGCACCCCATTGGTCCTACCCCTTCTGTTCTATTAGGGGACAGCAAGAAGCTCCCATTATATCCCACAGCCTTGTGCCTCATCTTAGACAATCCAGCCTCAGAAGCATGAGAAGTGGGGAGGGAAGAGTCTTTTCTATATAAATTACTCAGTCTCAGCAATTCTGTTACAGCAGCATAAACAACTAAAGCCATGAACATTTACAAGAAACAGCATAAGTCCAGTTGTGCTTATGTGTATGAATCCAGGAAAGTTAAGATCACTTGGAAAGCCTAACAGCCAGTTCTGTGTGCACAGACTTCCTCAGACCTGGGCTCCATTGTAATATATGTCAACAGTATAGATCGCTGATTATCTCAATAATTTTTGAACAATCTACTTATTTTCATTGTATTATATGCACCACATCAGAGTCTCTTTAATGAGTTTGTAAATTGTGTCACTGATAGATTTATGCTAGCATCGCACCATTTTAATTACTGTGGACTTATCATTCTCAGCTCTTGATAAGGAAAGACACTTGAAACCTGTTTCTGCTCACTGATTCTCGTGGTTTACACCAGACCCTTGATTTAGTTCCTTTAATCACTTTCCCATCCAGAGAAAATAACTCCAAAATATAACCTAGGTTGAGAAATCTGGGGTACAAAGTAAGGAGACAGAACGGTTTGCAGAACATCGTGTAAAATTTTCACCCTTTCTAATTCAGCAAAATAAGTATCTCTTCATATTGCATCTATGAAAAATTGACTATGGTGATTAAATTAAGGTGACGAATTGTTATTCATAAAGGTAAAGTATAAAATGGCTCCATTCCTGTCGGAAAATATACATAAGTGACTGATTTGATAAAGTCTGCATGCTTGAGTCAATGTAATACAGTTTGAACTGGAAGCAAAAGGCAGCCTAAATCGAGGAGAGCAATTATTAGCCAGCATCCGCTTTGATTCAGATTTAAGAGTTGTTCCCACACTTTTAAAAATAAGTACCATTATGTCCAGGAGCGAAGCCTGCTCCTGGTAATGAATGCATGTTTTCTCCTTTTGCACCTTGGGGAGCTGGGCTCATGAATTCTCAATGTTTATCACCTCTCTCATTGTTGGGGACACCTGCTAATTTGTTAGAAGCAACAAAACTGATATTAATAATATTTTTGTTTCTTCACCCACTAAATCAACTTCATGCTCCAAATGGCCTAGTTGGCACTCTGCTCCTCAATGCATCACTAGTTGATTTTCATAAGGAAACAAAAATGATAGCAGGGATACTTGGCTTGAGCCCCTTGCGAGCAGATCAGTCTCACAACACGCTCGCTGGCACAGCTCCTATCGGGAGGTGACGCCTAGCTCAGCATTACCTGGTGGGTCCTACATGAAGTCTTGGTATGATCATTGTTCTAGCAAGTCATTAGCTATCACCTCCCTCCTCCCTGGACTTCAGGGACCTTTTGCAAAGTCTGTTGTAAACAAAAAAATTTGACAATCTACAGGATAGAATTTGTTATTTTTAGAAGAGCAACCAAAACAACTAATTCAGAGGGAAAGGTGCTTAGTGTAAAGGTGTGGGGGGCTGGCAGGGATGCAAATGAATGCTTAAGAATGTGAAGAGCCAGGCACAGTCAGACGACGCAGCACAAGCTTGGCAGTGGCCCTGCAGGGGCACTGGTTTGCATGCTGATTGAGCGAGCAAGGAAAATCTCATTTAAGCCAAGTGGGAAATTATGCTTACCAAATTGGCAATTACTTCATTCTCATATATACCTTTCAGTGCTAAGTTTCCATCATTGCGTGGGTCAATTCTGACCGTAGGGCTCTATACTATTCTTGATTTCATTAATGTAAAAAAAGAACTTTCAGCTGGGTGTGGTGGCTCACGCCTGTAATCCCAGCACTTGGGAGGCTGAGGCAGGAGAATTGGTGCGAGTTCGAGACCAGCCTGGGCTACAAAAGTGAGCTCAGGACCAGCCTCAACTGCATAGCAAGACCCTGTCTCAAAAAGACAAAAAAAAAAAAAAAGAACTTTCTGCACACGCGCTTGGCCTCCATGCAGAGAGCTGTGGGAACCAAGCTGGGGATCTTCAGCAGCCCCCGAGTGCCTGGGCTAGGAACTAGTTGTGCAGACTGGTAACGGTTTGTGCGGAGTTCTTCCAACATACAAAGCACTGGATGCATCTCCTTTGAAGTGATCCAGCGCATGCACGATCTAAAAGCAAAGTGATGAGGTCTTTCTCTCTGAAGAAAGGCCACCCTAGTCTCATGTTAAAAGTACCCAGCGGCTCCACAATCTCTGACAGTCTCTGCCCTGAACTGCAGGTTGTGCCACACTTACATTCCTTGCCTCTGCCACACAACTCATTAGAATATTTTGTCGTCCATGATAAGTCAGATTTATTAAATGATTCATTCACTCAAACATTTATGAGTATGTCTTACAGAGATGTCTTGGTGACAAATGGAAAAATTTAAAGGAGAAACAGGACAGTCACTAGCTGGCCTCCTCTTAGCTAAATAGTCTACAAGGGAAACTATTTAGGGGCATTAAATAAGAAAATGGGGTAGTAGTTGGTGAACACTGCTCTAGAATTTGAGGGGCAGTAGTAGGAACACATAGATAGCAAGATTGCCTAGCCTAAGCAAGGGAGACCAAAATGTATGTTTAATAAATCTTGTTGGGCATCTTTAAATGCGTAAGGCGACATTTAGGCTGGTGCCTGAAAAATGATTCAGTTCATTGGAAAGATGACAATATAGGGGTGGGAAAGGAGATCAAAACAGGCAAAAGAATCACGGCAGGAGATGACCAGAAGCCACAGCAAGCAAGGTGCTTTGAGGAATGTAAATAAAGTCAGGACAGCTATCACAGGAATGCACTGGGAGAGGAGGCCATGGGTGATCTTCTAAGCCAAGTGAAACAACCTGGAGTGTGTCTTTATATAGTCTGATTGCTATAGGCTCATCAAGGTGCCTATTAAGTAAGAACTGACTTTCTTTCATATTAACACCACTAATTTGTACCTTTCTGAGCACTAATTGAAGATATTATGTGGGAAAGTGTGGCTCACAGATGGAGCTCCATAAATGTTTGATAATTCTGAAACTGAATGATTTTGTCAAATAAAAATCATAACTCCATCCATTTGTAATGATTTTGTAATATACATGTGCAAATTTCCTTATTGATCATCTTAGCAAATAGTACTTTACCTTTAAAAACAGTTCTTTAACCTTTAGCAAAAGCATAATTTCAAAATAACTTAACGGCACTGAAATAGATGATTGCAAACTTCCCAACCCCTGAAATATAATTATAAGCTCAATGAATGGAAGCCCTATAAATAAAAATACCTCATCAGGTTGCTTTTATAACCTAAGCAATGCAGAGTGATTAAACCAAGAAATTAAGCTCTGTAAAATTAAAAAATGCAACTCTATATATCAGATTTGGCAATGGTGTTAAGAAAGTAATGAATCTTATAGTTTTGAAATGGTCTGGCTCATCAGACTGCAGCCAATGCCTTACGTGCTGCTTTATCTCGAAGACTGTCTTCCACAAGCAGACTCACAATGGAAATTTTTATGTCCACTTAATAATGTTTTTAAAAAATATCTGTGTGTGTTGGAGAAAGAGGACCATAGGAACAAACCTCATCAAAAACATCTGACAGTATGATTTCTTCACAACTTCAGAGATAGCCAATTGTTGGTGACAAATTATTCATCTCAACCTACTTAACAGTATTTTGGTTGAGAAAGTACAAACTGATGAAATACACTTAGAGTATTCTCCCTATAATACACATGTAGAACATAATCCAAAAATAGGAATATAGAACTTTGGGTGATATTCTATCCCTAAACTGTTAGAAATGCTGGTCATATGTTTGTCATTCCCATATTTACGTTATGTTTTATCCTTAGTAATTCTTTACTATCATGAAAATTTATTCTTAGTTGAATTGTTTTGAAATGTTTAACTTTAAATTAATATTTCATTAATTTTCTCAGTATTATTTAATCTTTTTTTTTTTTTTTTTTTGTCTTTTTGAGACAGGGTCTCGCTGTGCAGTTCAGGCTGGCCTTGAGGTCACTTTTGTAGCTCAGGCTGGTCTTGAACTCACACTGGTCCCCCTGCCTCAGCCTCCCAAGTGCTGGGATTGCAGGTGTGCACCACCATGTCCAGCTTAATTTGGTTTTGTTTTCCTTTTTTTATTATTATTCCTTGACCTTAATTTTTGTTTTAAGATTTATACTGTATCTTTGACTTGCAATCTTCTTATAAGACATGATATTTTCTCATAGTATTAGAAACGAGTATTAGAAACTTTAAAAAGTTCAAAAGGAATAAAATGATGACAAGAGCATTTTAGCTGTTAATAATTATCATGAGAAAATCATAAGTTTTATAGTATTACAAGTATTCTATCACATATTTCCTTACCAATTTCTGAGAATATACCCATTGCTAACCCATACTATTTGCTCAGGGAGTGATGAATTCATTCATTTTAGCATTTTCTTGCTCTCTCCACATTTCCTGAACCATGCACAATTTTATTTTTGTTTTGGCGTTTATAGGCAGAGTTTTAAAACTGCTGAGAATGAAAACGTGTGAAAATACGTATACGTGCCTATGCCCTCGCACATGAACATTGGTTTATTTCTGTAAATATGAGAAATGAAAGAGGTACTTCATTCTCTCTGTTCTCCGCTCCGTTCAGGTGCGAAGAGATGGACCTCTGCCCCAAGGAAGCCGGGAGCAAAGCAAAGAAGCAGTTCTTTCGGTTCACTGCCTCTTGAAGTTATACCCCCCCCCCCCTTGCTCATGCAAAGCAATGCTGCGCAATCTTCCTGTTTTTTGTTTTTTGTGTTTTGGTTTTTTTGGCCCCCATACCGTATGGTACCATTTCCTGGTGTCATTAAATCATACGCACACTTCCATAACGCAGTCCTTGTAGCAAATTCTCTGAAATTGCCCCCATTTGCATGCTCTCTTCTTTTCCAAAACCATACAAAATATAGCATATCCTATATCCAGCCATCCTAAATATAGATTCAGTAATTGACACCGGAAATAGGCACAAGAAACAAACTTTCAAATGAGCTTCTGAAAATGGGCCGCTCCTATTTTTGAAGAGTATACAGAAAGCCAGTCTGCTGATGGAAAGTAATGCTGTGTTAACTCCAGAATGAGGTAGCATTATGATGTTTTTTTTCAAATGTTCTTTGGCTATGACATAGGATGAGGTATAATTGGATGCAAGATGCCAAGTGATCACATGGCCATGGCACTTAGCTGCTATGAGAGAATTCAAACTCATGCTGAAATGTGGTGAGCTAGCTCCTTCTGAGAGCCGGAGAGGGTGCACACAGTTAGAAAGAGAAACTGAAAACCAAGAATGTCCAACATAGCAAGCAAGTGGATGTCAATGTCTCTTGACAGCAGCTTTGATGAACGCCTCATTTGTGGTCCCGGGTTGAATGTGGCCAATACCACGCTGAGCGCAAGATCTGGTTTGGGGTGATGAAGAATTATGGTCTGTAGACTTACAGAGTGGCTTTTCTGTCATCTCTAGACCATCTTATCCATTACCATTTGTCTCAGTTACTCTTCTCTCGCTACTGGGACAAATACTTCATGCTCGAAGAAATGCTCTCCATCGCTACCTATTCGTGAAATGCAAATCAAAACAACACTTAGATACCACCTCACCCCAGTGAGGATGGCTATCATAAAGAAATCAACCAGCAACAAATGCTGGAGAGGCTGTGGGGAAAAAGGAACCCTTCTCCACTGCTGGTGGGAATGCAGATTGGTGCAACCATTATGGAAAGCAGTGTGGAGGATCCTTACAAAACTAGAACTGGAAGTTCCGTTCAATCCAGCTATACCCCTACTGGGAATTTTCCCAGAAGAACTGAAAACTTCATACCATAGTTATATCTGTGCACCTATGTTTATAGCAGCCCAATTTGTAATAGCCAAATCTTGGAAACAACAAAAATGCCCATCATTTGAAGAATGGTTAAAAAAAAATGTGGTATTTCTATACAATGGAATACTACTCATCCATAAAGAATGAGATGTTTGAAGACTTCATATATAAATGGTTGTATATTGAACATATACTCATTAGTGAAATAAATCAGACCTATATATGTAAATATCGTATAGTCTCCCTAATATAAGAACTTTAAAGAAGAAAGCAAGAATTTAAGGGCATAACACAGCTGAATGTGTTATGGACTAAACAACGAAGAGACCACAAGCAGATAAAGCAGAAAACATATCAATTTCAAAAACATACACTGATGTACACAGGATGAATCAGATATTGGTCTTGAGAACCTTCAAGGGGTTCAGCATATGGATTATAGCACAATGTAACGCTAAAATTATGTTTGGAATACATGTCACTCTTGCCTTTTTGATATATACTGCTCCTTGTGTAAATTCAGTTATTGTCATTCTATCAAGAGTAGTACTTGAAAATAAGAGACTGGGCCAAATACCATATTCTTGAAAAGGTACAATTTTGTATTTCCATGAATTTCCAAATATTTGTGTCAAAATTGTGTAACTGCTTATATCACATTGTATGGAAAGTTATTAGAATATCAATGATGGCCAGAAAATATCATTTCCAAACTAAGTCAAAGATATTTGATACTCAGAAAGCCAGTGATGATAAGCTCAAGTACCTATGTTATAGAGTAATAGTATCGCAAAGCTTTTCTGCTGGAGGGCTAAGAATGTAAGTTAACAGACCGACAATTGGAGAAAAAGAAGGGCTATAAGGATAGCCAATATTTTGGCCCTAGCCCTTCAAGGTCAAAAAAGACCCAGGATATAAGGGAACCTGTGCTGTAATATCCTATAACTCAGAGGTGTACCAAATTTCCTGGTCAAGGAGATTATGGGACCTCAGAGGAAAGGGATGAATGAACTGCAGTGCGTCTAAGGAGAGTCACCCAGAGAAAAACATTCTCTCAGGCTTTCACAGAAAGCCAAATGGCCAAGCAATGGCCATGACTTGTCCCAAAGGCTGACACTAACAACAATTCTACAAAGTACTGCCTATGGTCCCAAACTTAATCCTGAGGGGATTTGACCCTGGAAGATACAAAAAAAAAAAAAAAAAA
>PVJA010058003.1:0-10323 GCA_004027025.1 Myocastor coypus
CACTCAATGTCTGTAGAAGATGGCTTTTGTGTGTCTCTGATACAGCCAACCTGGTTGGAGGCTTAGGGGCCCAAAGCTGGGGCTGAAGTCAGAAGTTTGTCAGGCCTCAAGGTTGACAGCCCTCAGATGGTCTCCAAGGTCTTTTCCAACCTGACATCTGGAGACCGTATTATTCAGAATGCCACATTTTATTTTATTTTATTTTTATGGCCGGCTCAGCCTGCCCTGAGGGCAGGGCTGGCGCAGCATGTGGTGCTGGGGATCGAACTGCGGTCTCTGAAGCTGCCCAAGCTTTCCTAAGCAGGCACTTTAGACCACTGAGCCATCCTGCTGGGCCCCAAATCATGTAATTTTTTTTTTTTTTTTTTTTTTTTTTGTGCAGAACTAGGGATTGAACTCAGGACCTTGCACTTGCCAGACAGGCACTTGTGCCCCTGAGCTATCTCCCCAGCCCCCTGGAATGCCACATTTTAAAAAGTGTTTTATTAACAAGGTTGCAGTCTAACTACTCCCCTCCTATTTCCAACTGAAGATCGATATTTTACAGCTCATCTCAGAAAAGAAAATATTTGTAGAGAAGATAAAAAATTTACAACTGATGAGCAAAGTCAAGCTACTAAAGGCAGTCGGAGAGTGACAGACTCCTGACCTGTAAGATTAATTTTGTGGAAGTAACAACTTTTTGCAATAATGCAGCAATAAATTCGACATCTGCTTTCTATGGGGTTAGCTGAGATGAATACCACATTGAAGTCTGAGGATTAGTGGTTTCATTAAAACCTCCTTTTCGCGCAAGAATCAGCTTTTCCTGTATATCTGACAAAATTCTTTTTGTTAGGTACAGTTTCTGCTTATGCGCTCTGAATGACTAGTGGGTTTGACTTTGCATGAAAACATTTTCTTGAGGGACTTCAGAAATCATTTCCTTGAGATTACATCTACGACAGCCGAGGGAGAATATGGTTCCGAGTAGTTACGTGTCTTATTTTAAGGAGTCAGAGCTGGGACAAGAAGCCAGACTTTAGGTGTGCTATTAGGGTTTGAATTTATCATGTCCCCAAAAGCCATGTGCTGAGCCTGGGCTCCTAGCTCTTGAGCTGTTGGAAAGGGGACTGAATTGTGAGTATATATATTCTAATCTCATCAGTGGATGGGTCTGCGGGCAAATTCACAGCTTGAGGATGTTGGGAAATGCGGTAAACTAGCGCAGACTGGTTGGAGAAAACACACCTGTGGCCACATCCTGGGGGGCGGCGCTCACTGCCAGGCCCTTCTCTCCCAGTGTCGTCCCCCTTTGGCTCCAAGGCGGGATCAGCTTTCCCTGGCATGGCCTTTCGCCCTGATGATTCTACCTTCCACTAGCCCCAAAGCAATGGAGCTCACCCCAAGCATGAATCTCTGAAGGTGCAAGCCAAAGCCAACCCCTCCTCCTCCAGGCTGTTTTCCTGGGGTACTTTGTCCAGAGGACAGAAAATTCACACATAAGCCATGCATTTCTGCCTCACTGAACTGAGACACTCAAGATCTGGCCTGGGCAGTCTCTTAGCGTCGTAACTGAGCAGGGTCAGAGTACTTAGTGGGCAGCGGCTGAACTCCATACAATGCATTAGAAAGGCCACTTGTCCTAAGAATGCTTCAGCTCCTGGATTGGCGGCTACAACTGTGAAAGTACTGAAAGCTAAAATGAGCCTGAGCTTTCGAAGTGCCAACTTGCTGGCATTCTCTGGCCACTGGGAAGTGGTTGGCCTGTGGCTGTCTCATGGCCTCTTTCCCTGTCTCCTCTCACAAGTGACTCTGGATGCTGTAGGTTCAGTGTTTCACAAGCAAGCGGAGTGGCCAATGGGTTATGGAGTCAGGGCCTTCTTATAGGAACTGACCATCTTAGTCAACTTTGGGAGGAGCTAGGAGAGTAAAGCTTGAAAGGGCAATTGGCCGCATGCAGAAGCCACAGATCATCCAGGCTGAGCCCCAAGCACCGCCCACGTCTGAAAAGGAGTTGGTGGTAGAAGTACGATTGACGAGCTCTACAGCCAGTGATAGACTGGAGCCTCACGGGGAGGGGGTGGGGAAGAACCACTACACATGCGCAGAACCTGCAGTCCGGAAGGCAAGACAGTGGAGGCTGCGGGTCTGTGTGTGTTCGTCACTGCATCCTATCATAATGACCTTCACAGAGCAACACAGCTGCTCCATTTCTCCTTCCAACATCTTGTGCAAATTCTTCTCAGGGCCAACGTAAAACCACAACCCTACAAAGCCATCTGTGAAATGTCGATTTGGCTTAAGCAAGTTGATACTCACAGGTATGGAGCCTGAAATAGCAATAGTTGTCACGCCGGGGGGATTCGTTCTACTAAGCGCTGTTCTCATTACTCACGAACAACCTGTAATCAGCGTGCTTCTCGCAGTCTGAAATGTGTCACATCCCATATTCTGGGATGACAGAGCTCTGGAATATGATAGAGTGAAATCAAAGCAGACTTTGTCACTGGCCACATCTGTCCTTATACGCTAGCCCTGCATGCTGGCTGGTACGTCTGAGACGTGTTCTGTGTGTGTGTGTGTGTATCAGGGATTAAACTGAGGGATTTCACAATGAGCTACATCTCCCATTTATTTATTTATTTATTTATTTATTTATTTATTTATTATTTTTGGAGACAGAATCTTGCTAATTTGTTAGATTGCCCAGGGTGGGATTAGCCTTGTAATCCTCCTGCCTTAGCGTCCCAGAAGGCTAGGATTATACCACTCCTGTCTTGAGTTGTATTTCTTGAGCTTTCTAAAATTAGCTTCATCAAAATAGGGCGGGTGATGATTACCTCATGCTGTTGTTTTAAAGTTGGTATAATAGTAGACGCTCAAAAAGTTATTTCTTATACTTTTCAATTCTCACTCTTTCCCCTAGAACAGTGGGGACATGTCCTGTCTCCTCTGAATATCGATGTCTAAGGAATGCCTCATGTCTACCTATTGCATTTTGCATAGAATTTGTGTCAAACAATCCTGGTGTCCTACTATGGTCAGAGATCTCTAGATCAACAAATTTTAGGTGTGTGACATAACACCGATTGCTATGAGAAATACCTGAGTGTGTATCCTATTCCAGTGAAGAGGGGTAGAGGCCCCCTTGAGTGGGTTGGTCAGGAATGCACTGATTTTACATGGTATATAGGAGGGTTTTGGTGGCATGAGTTCCCCTAGAAGTTTTTACTTTCTCTGTGGCAGAAGACAAGTTAGATATGAAGGTAGAGGGAAAACAAAACCCTAAAGAAACAGAAACTGACAACATAATGTTCTGGGCCATTCATTTTAGGAGGATCTAGGGCAGCGGTTCTCAACCTGCGGGTCGCCACCCTGGAGGGGGTTGAACAACCAAAACACAGGGGTCGCCTAAAGCCGTCGGAAAATGTTATTTATTTGGAATTACAGTTTTAAAGTAGCCACCAAAATTTTTTTTTGGTTTGGGGTCACCGCAGCATGTGGAGCTGTATTGCGGGGGTCACAGCATTAGAAAGGTTGAGAACCACTGATCTAGGGCTACGCATGCAACACCCCATGAAGGCGTTACTGCATCACAGGTGGCCTCATGTTTGTTGAATTTGAGTTTACTGAAGCTAGTGCCTATGAATTTCTGAAATAGGAAGAAATAATAAATTGCTTTTCATGTAGTCTGTCTAGGAATTGAGGAGATATATCATTTTAGGAAGATTTTAATCCATAATAACTGAAATAGGAATGTTTTTATTTTGAATAAACTTCTGGAACATTCCACAAGGAGTATTTGTTATTAGTGCATGTTGGCAGTGCATAACGATTACATTCCTTGTATGATGTTGGCACAGGGACAGAACGCGCCATGTTCGCGCATGGCCCACCCCCTCCTCTTCTCCCTCTTTCCATCTCTTGATCTCTTTCCACTTGAGAAAGATGGATCTTCCTACTTCCTGTTGTCTGTTATTTTATTCTTCATTTATAGTTTAGGTTTCTCATATAAGAGAAATGAGACACTATTTAAGCATGGGAGTCTGATTTATTTCACTTATCATGATGGTACCAAGGTGTATTTTCCAACACATGACTCAAGTAGGACAGTAGACATTGTTTTGTCCAGTGCACTGTTGGGTGTATGGAACAACTAAGTACTTTAAAATGGAATTCAATATGCAGGTGCAGTGCTCCTCTTCGTACGATGGGTGATGTCGTAAGTTGAATGCTCTCAGTTGATGTTACATTTGCTTTTCCTAAGCCACTGAACTGTGTTAGCAACACAGTGGACGCTAGGGAACCCTGGTGATTTACTCTCCAGGTTCTCTCGCTGACTGGGTGTTGCCTGTCCCTAGCCCAGGGAAAGCTCAGACTTCCAAATTTGTAGGCCAGTTTTTGTACGTGCATATAGATTTTGCATCATAATAAAATGGAAAAGTTGTAAGTCACCATTGTAATTCAGGGTCCTTTGCAAGATAGCCTCTCAAAAATGCCTTTGCTGACTTAACTATTGGAGGACACTCATAGTACATCTGACCTATATTTTTCTGCAGTATGTTGATAATCATGACAAACTGTTACTTAGCTCCTGGTCCCATGAAGCAAGTCATTAACTGGGGTTTACTTAAGTGTGGCATGAAATGCAAAGCCATTTCTTCAAAGGCTGAATAGGGGATTAGTATTTTTGTCCAACTTGAAATGATGACGCTTATCCTTTGAGTTTATCTTTTATTTTAGGCTCTTGGGGTTTAAAGACTACAGTCAGTGATAAATACTGCAATGAAACTGCTGTCAACTTGTGCTTTTTTGTAATTAATAGGATTGCTCCGCCAGCTTATCTGCTCAAATTCTGAAAATCTCTTTATCTACAGAAACCCTAATCACTTGGAAAGGACAAGGTTGAGGGAGTCTGCTTTAAAGACAGGTTTTTGGTTTTTTCTCCAAAGTTTGGCATCAAAACCTATTGCTCCAATTTCCTGAATTTCTCCTATTTCTCATCTCAAAGTGTTCCTGGTAAGGTATCTAAAATAGCACCTGGGGCCCAGCGGGATGGCTCAGTGGTCTAAAGCGCCTGCTTGGGAAAGCTTGGGCGGCTTCAGGGACTGCGGTTCGATCCCCGGCACCACATGCTGCACCAGCCCTGCCGTCGGGGCGCGGGCTGAGCCAGCCATGAAAATGAGTGAATAGGCAAATAAAGGTTATGAAACAAGAAAAACATAAATAAATAAAATAAAAAATTATTAAAAAAAAATAGCACCTGTGTATCATCTTGAGCATAGGTGAGTTATTGCCATTTTCTGGTGAGGGAAGCATTTCTGAAGACCTCTTTTTCTTTCTTTCTTTCTTCCAATTTTTATCTATTAGCAACTTTATTTACATTTATTGATACAGTTTAGATAATATTCATTATAGGGAATTTGTACCTTTACTGTATATATATATATATATATATATATATATATATATATATATATATAATTTGGTTGTTGCAGGATCTCACTATGCAGCTCAGACTTATGGTGATCCTCCTGCTTTCAGCCTCCCCAAGGCTGGGATTATAGGCATGCGCCACTACACCCAAATGCTGTGGCCGGCTCAGCATCCCCGGGGGGCAGGGCCTGTGCAGTGTGTAGTGCTTGGGATCAAACTGCGGTCCCTGTACTTGCCTAAGCTTCCCTAAGCAGGTGCTTTAGTCCATGGAGCTATCTTGCCAACCCTGCATAATATATCTTGATTCTTTATTTCCCCCCATTCCTATCCCTTTTTCACACCTCCTTCCTCTGCTTGTTCACAAGACTCAGTTTTCATTTTATCCTTTTCTCATTTTTTCTCTCCTTTCCTCTCTCCTTTCATTTTCCTTTTTCCTTTTGAACATTTTCTTCCAATTTCACAAGTTCTATTGTACATTTTTGTTTCTATTTACATTTCAGGAGGCCTTTGGGCCCATGGTAGGAGGAGCTACCTGATCTGAAAACTAAGCTGCTCAATGAAAAGGGAAGCACAACAGAGTCCTCAGCTGGGCTTTCTGCTATGACTGGGAAAAGGTTTAAATGCACTTATTAGAGGGGAAACAATGGCTGAGATACTCAACTGGTGGCTGAAACTCAGATTTAGGGTCACTAATTCCAACTATAGAAACAAAAAACGTACTGGTTGATACATTGTGTCAACTTGGCTAGTTGCCTTCGGTCAATACATTGTATCAGTTCAGCTGCATGGCCTGGTTGTTCCCCGCTGTGAATTCTGAGGGCCCTGCCCCAGAATAACTCAGCACAAAAAGGGCTTTGGGAAGAATTCAACATTCCACTTCATTGGAAGAACTTCAGTCTTCACAGTCAGGTTGGACTTTATTTCCTGAATTCCAGCATGGACTCTTCAGCCTCCAGAGTGGATCCTTCAGCTTTCCGTAGCAGATTCTTCTGTTTTCCACTGCAGACACAACGTCTGACCATTAGGGACCTTTAGAAACCAGTAGAAACCATTAGAGACCATTGGAGATGGGATACTGCAGTGAGTATAAAAGCCTTGGGACTGAATCCTTCAGCTGGTGGTGTGCAGATGCTATCGGCACACTTCCTTATCTGGCTCTGGGACTGGCACACCTTGTGTTATTTGTTCTTTGTATTATATCTGTTCCTCTAGAAAAACTCTGACTGAAACAGAATATGGTACCAGTAATTGGGTTAGAGAAACGGAATATAGTGATGGCACTTTTTAATGGCCTTAAGTGTTTCTGGAATCGGCTTTGAGATTTGTTTATTCACTCGTTTTTATGGCCAGCTCAGCCCGCCCCCCAGAGGGCAGGGCTGGCGCAGCATGTGGTGCCAGGGATTGAACCGAGGTCCCTGAAGCCGCCCAAGCTTTCCCAAGCAGGCGCTTTAGACCAGTGAGCCATCCCGCCCTCGGCTTTGAGATTTGATGAGACCTAAAGACACCATGGTCTCTTTTGGTATTAAGGAGAATATTGATACTTCTTGGCATGAGGTTTTCAACCTGACATTCCATATAGATCCATTTGATTACCCTAATTCACCACTTGTAAGATGTCAGGAATTTAGAAATTTCATGCAGAAAAATCTTGAATCTCTTTGGTGGAGTAAGGAATATAATAATGCTGGTTGGTTGGTCTTAGTCTGAGTGGACAAACTTTGAATGAAAATAAGGAGCTCAAAGATACGATTTCGCACCTCCAGCCTCAAATAAAATATTTAAAAGTTTCTAAGTGCGCCCTGATAGAAAATCTCTTGTTTAGCCACAAGGCTGAGGTGGTAGAGACCCAAACGCAGTCCCTAATAATTCAACTGGATGAACTGCAAAGTAAATTAAATGCTCAGCCTCGAAGGGTATCTGAAGGTGAGGGCACTGATTGGAAAAGAATGAGATGCCATGAACTGGAATGGAGATGTGTGGGAGGATCCTGAGCAGGCTGAGGATTTTGAATTTTTAGATGCTAATGAGATTATTTTGCCTGAGGAAGAGATTTCATCACCCACTCTGGCAGAGTAATCACTGCCTTCACCTTCTGCCATGTTGTGCCTCCTAATATATCTGGAGAAACCAATCCTGCATGGAATGAACAGAGTACTGGTGGGACTCCTATGGACCTACCCTCGACACCCATTTTTGCCTCTAGGCCCATAACCAGGCTTCAGTCACAGAAATCACCTAAAGGTGAAGGGCGTAAGATGATCCATGAGTTCTATTGTTCTCCCAAAGACCTTGAATTTTCTAACTCTTATAAGCAGAGGTCTAATAAGCAAGCTTGGGAATGGATTTTATGGGTGTGGCATAATAGTGGAAATAAACATACACATGGATCAGGCTGAGTTTGTTGGTATGGGCCCACTAACTAGGGACTCTGAATTTAATGTTGTGGCTTGTGGAGTAAGAAAGGAATTAATTGTCTATTTAGCTGGTTGGCAGAAATGTGACTCAAAAGATGGCCCACGGTGAATGAGTTACATATGCCTGATATTCCATGGTTTACTGTAGATGAAGAGATTCAGAGGCTTAGGGAAATGGGAATGCTGGAGTGAATCTGCTGTGCTAAGCCTAATCCTCCACACGTGCAAGGTCCTGAAAACATGCTCTTCACTAACACCTTGAGAAACAAGTTTGTGAGGGGAGCCCCAGCATCTCCAAAGAGCACACGCATTATTGCTCTTCTCTGTACGCCAGACCTTACGGTGGGGATGGCAGTTACTTAATTAGGAAATTTAAGGGCCATGGGCATGATTGGATCCTGGAGTGGCAGAGGCCAAGTGACAGCACTTAATTGCTATGGACAGCAGACATGAAACAATGACCAGAATCTCCCCTATAGAAAAGCCATCGAGGTGCAGAACCATTAAACTGACAGCATGCACTGTCAGACCCCTCCCTGTTCCCGCCCCCCACCAAGGCAGTCTCTCTGAGGTACAGAGCAAATCATCCTGGACATGGCAGCAGAGTCTCCAGGTCTTGCTATGTAATTCACACTGCTTTTTTTTTTTTCTTCTTGTTTCAGAACTTTTGTTTGTTTGTTTATTTATTTTTATGGCTGGCTCAGCCTGCCCTGAGGGCAGGGCTGGCGCAGCATGTGGTGCCGGGGATCGAACCGTGGTCCCTGCAGCCGCCTAAGTTTTCCTAAGCAGGTGCTTTAGACCACTAAGCCATCCTGCCGGGTCTCTCACACTGCTTTGAATTACAAAACCTCCAGTAACTGTGAACGAAATAGACCTTTCCTTCTCTTAGCTTGCATGTCAGGTATTTGTCCCAGCAACGAGAGAAAAGTTAACTAAGACACAAAATATGGCAGGAACTGAATGTCAAGAATGCCACTGCTAGGACTCAGCACAGCACCAGCTTCCAGAGGGGCAGGTCCGGGCTGTATGTTAAGTTTACCTCTTCTAGGTATGGGCTGGGCCTTCAGTGACAGGCTGTGGTTTTCCATCCAGTGTGGGAAGTGAATTACCTTGAGGAAAAAGAAAGCAGTTTAGGAAAAGAAAGTGCGTCTTTGGCAAAAGTTTTGTGATTACTGTATTACTACCTAGCATCTTTAAAGATACCACCAGCTATAGGGCCTACAAGATAGCTTAGCAGACTAAGCTCCTGCTTTGAGGGAGCAGGGCTCGATCCCTGGTCCCACATGCTATGCCGGCCCTGCTCCCAGAGTGTGCTGATCCAGCTAGAGTCTGGGCATGGTGGCACTGGGTAGGCTATAAAAATGGTGCATCACTAAGAGTCCAGGCTGCATAGTGAGACCCTATACCAAAGACATAAAAAAAAAAAAAAAAAAAAAAATACTTCTAGCTATAAACATGAATATCAGCATTCTATTAAACCTTTGGGTTATCCCATCCTAAGTGTCATTCTATAAATGCTGTGAAGCCAATGAACAATGACAGGACAAACAGGGAAAAAGACAATTTTGAAAACTGATGGGCTATGTGTTGTATTTGTTATCTGTGCTGCTAGACCGCATTCCCCCAAACAGGATTTTCGGACAGCACACAGCTATCACCTGACAATGTCCAGGGCTCAGGACTCTGGGCATGGCTTAGGTGAGTATCCATTTAGCGACCCAGAAGGCTGCAGCTGAGGTGGTAGTTGAGGCTGTGATCTCATTCGAGGCTGGACTGGAAAAGGATCTGTTCCACAATGACTCAGGTTAGTGGCCAGCTTCAGTTCCTTGAAGTGACAGGTAGGGTGGGGCATTCCATTTCTTGCTGGTTATTGGCCGCAGGCTGCCTCAGCTCCAAGAGGCTTCCACAGTGCCTTGCCAAGATAGGCTCCCTGACATGGTTTCTTAGATTCCTCGAAGCCCACAAGGAAGAAAGGATGCAGTGAGACAGGTGCAGTAATGTGGCGTAATTATACAACCACACATACAGGTCATGCACAACCTGTCATCTCTACTGTATCTTGGTTAGAAGCAAGTGACATGTCCCACCCACTCTGGGGAAGGTATCACATAGGATGTGAACACCAGGAGGTGGGGATTGAGGGCTACATCAAAAACCTAGCAGCAGCAGGACTGGGCGGGGCCGTCCCCAAGGCTGACATCTTTCTCCCATGCCTATGGCTTCCTCAGGGAAGCTCTTCCTGCACAGAATTGTTAAGGGAAGCAGAACAGAGCCCTGGCCTCTTCCCTCTTTAGTTCTGCAATAGAGCAGGGCTTGGAAGAAGCCCCCGGTTGGTCTTTCCCTTGTCTTGTGTATGTCCTTCAATCTAGGTGTCTGTATGTGCTGGGAACCACAGGAAGCCAGGAAATGGATCAAGTGTGTGTAGGTGGGACTGGGCCTCAGTGCCTAAAGCAAACAAGCTACCCAGTGCTCAGAAAAACATCCTGTGTGG
>PVJA010058004.1:0-10014 GCA_004027025.1 Myocastor coypus
CAGGGAGTTTACCCGAAGCGGGTGCGCAGGCTCAGCTCCCAGCGGTGCGATTTTCGGGTAATCGGTTTTCTATGACATAACACATCCTCTTGGGTCCCCCAGACAAGGGTAACACCATCTGTTGAAAAAACATGTGACTACTTTTCTTGAACTGTGTATACATTTTTCTCAGCAGACTCTGTATACATTGGTATGTTGGTTCACAAACTTAAAATTTTGCCAGATTCTGGTCGCAAACTGTATTGGGCAAGAATGGAATCAAATTTCCCACATGGAAGCTCACCATTGAATTCGATTTGGTTCTCTAGAACTGTTAGAAAATTTTCTTTAGGTGAAGTCACCAATCTGTGGCATCTCAATATGGCAATTATAGCAGACAGATAGACTTAATTTCACAAACTATGTGGGAAAAAACGGGTTGGTTGGAGTAAGAAAGGGAGCAGGTGTATTACAGGACTGAGAAGTCCATCGTGGGGTTTCAAGAGGCAGTAAGAAGAGTCATCAAGGAGGTGTAAAATTAGAGGTGCCTGAGAAGCAGCACATGGGAAATTTTGCACTCCAGCCTGAGATTTGTCATTTCGTTATTTAAGCACGTCCCAAAGAGGAAGTTCTCTACAACTTGACTACTAAGAGGTACAGGAGTTAAAATGTTAAGTGCTTGCCTGGCAAGCCTAAGGTCCCAAGTTCAATCCCTGGTACCACCAAAACAAAATTTAAAAAAGAAATCTAACTTCATCACCTCCATAGAGGTTGGCCATATGTACTCAGCAGATCTTAGCGGCCTCATTTTATTTTTCATAAAACCCCAGAATATTGTCTTCTCATTCCCACCAGACTCCAAGCCCAGAACACATGCTAGATAATATTAACTTACAGAAAATAAAGATGTGAAGTATTTAAGAACATGCTAAAATATGCATGGGGACATATTTATCCCAATGGATTTCAAAAACATCTGGCTTTAAAAATTAAGTTGAAGCAGCTACATTGAAGACAATACTATGCAGTACAACAAATTCTGTTGTATTGATATTATACTGTTCAGTGAAATTTTATATCACTTCTATTTTTTATTACTATTCTGTATGTTCCTTAGAAAAGTAAACAAAAGTTGATTTCATAGAAGTAGAGAGTACAGTGGTGGTCACTAGAGCATAGAAAGTATAATGGGGATGGAGGAGAGAAGGAGGGGAGAGAGTGGGATCCAAAATGCAGCCCAAATGGAGGAAGAATGCCAAAGGATGCACAGAGCGACACTATGACTACTATGCAGTTTGCCAAAAACTGGAAGAGAGGAGTGAGAACCTTCTGACAGGTAGAAATGAGAAACATTTACAAAGTGAGAAATGTTAATGACTGATTTGATCATCACATTTTATAAACACTTTTCAAGTTATCACTCTAGCCCATAACATGTATAATTATTAAGTCCACCAAAATAGTTCTTTTAAAAACTCCAACACTTAAAATTAAAGGCAAATAGTGAACACACACACACACACACACACACACACCACAGTTATTTTTAAATCCTCAGCTAAGGACTTATACATAATTTGCACAGATTCTCTCTTCCTCACTTACTGACTTAGACCCTCTCCACATGGCATGGCTCCTTCATCTTCCAACATTTGATCCTCAGTTTCAAGTCTCGATGTTTCCAGCAATAACACTTTTGGTGTGGAATGGCCACTAAACTTTATCCCCACGCTCCCAGCAATAGGCTGGCCACATTCCTGAGGCAGACTGACTTCTGAGTGTGGTATAGGTCAGCACTGACATCCTTCCCTGCAGGAGTATGGTCCCTGACTTTCTTTCCTAAGCAGTTTGCTCTCCAGAAAATGCAAATCAAATCTAACATTAGTTTCCCCAAACATCTTGAAGGTAAATCAGTTACCCTACTACTTGCACATCAGCCACTAATGTCTGAACACCCAGTAAAGGCATGAGTGCCTCCCATTAAAAGTTTGAATGCTGAATTGCAGATAAGCAGTAAGTCCTTTGCAATTAATTATACATGCTCCACTTCTGGATGATCTATTAATATGAACAATTAAGAGATAACTATTTTTGAACATAATTGTTTAATAAGTAAAAGAACAGGAACAAACGTTCATAAAAAAAAGGATGCATAAGTAAGTCTACCATGATAAGGTTTCAGATAAGCTCAAACTAATAACAGCACTTCCATGAAGTTTGGATATTAAACTTTCCCTAGAAGGCCATGTGTTAAATGCTTGCTACCAAATTGGGTTATTGAGTGAAGTCTTTAGGAACTGGAGCCTGTGGCTAGGGGTATAGCACACCAGTAGAGCACTTGCCTAGCATGTGTGAGGTCCTAAGTTCAATCTTCAGTACCCAAAAGTAAAGGGTCTTAGTAGGAGTCTTCAGGTTATTGAGAGTGTATGCTCAAAGGGGCTGTGAGATGCTGGCTATTCTTCTTTGCTTCATCTCTCAGCCATAAAATCAGTGGCTTTGCTCATCTGTGGATCCACACTATGATGTGCTGCCTCAGCGCAACCCCAAGAGCAACTGGGTCAATTGATCATGGACTGAAACCTCCAAAACTATAAGCCAAACTAAATCTTCTCTTCATTCAATTGTCTCAGGTATTTTTTACAGTGAAAAAAGAATAACCAATGCTATATGTATTATGTACCACTATAATTCTCAGGTTAAATCTCTTTTTGTGGGGGGGAGGGTCTACAGGGTGTTCTGGGTCTCACTACCAGATTGGACTCATAGTGATCCACCTATTTACAGCCTCCCAAGCACTGGAATTAAAGGTACATACCACCACATCCAGTCTTGTGCCACTATAATTTGAAATAGCTCCCCGAACCCATTTGCTCTTGATAATAGCCCCATGAGACGGTCATTATTTTTATCACCTTTCCACCATTTTCCAAAGAAGGAAAATGAGATAGAATAATCATTGACTTAACCCAGGTCACTGTGAATGCAAAAATTTCCATGTAAATATGTTGGAAAAAAAGACTCAATACACTTTGCAAAGTTTCTTCATGGCCACAGGGCATTTAAAAGACATGAAAATAATTTTTAAAAAATAGCACAGGCAACCACTTGGGGTCTAAATGCTATGTCTTGAGCCAGCTCATCAGAGCTGTAACTCATATGAGAGTAACTGTACTCTGTCTTAGGAAGGAACCACCAAAATCTGTGCTGCTGGATATTTGTTTCAAATCCACAGCTGGAGTGCTGGTGGGTGGAGGGAATTTTCTACCTCTTTAGCCAGATAACAGGCAGGATGACTAACCAGCTAGGTCACCAGAGACTCTTCACTGGAGAAAGCGACGGGGGGGGGGGTCATTAGAATTTAGTATGTCAAACATTACAGCATAAATCCCACCACATTTCTATGAGCTGAGTCAAAATCCAGGCATCTAGGGGCTTCCAAAGATAAAGACTAAGCTTCTTATTGCTGTTTTTTCATGCCCCACTACTTCTCACCTATATATCTCTGTCTCTGTCTTCTGGACTTCCCAGAGCCCATGTTCACTAATCCTCTGACTAACCCCCAAGCAGCCTTCAGACCATCTAGTACATAATGCATCAAAGCATAAAATTTCTTCTCTCACTCCTATTCATCTCCGCTCTCAAAAACCTATCACCAAAACTACTGTGCAGAATGAGCTGGCTAAAAATGATGCCTTCTTGTAAGCTCTGAAGAAGAAGGAGAAAACAGCCAAAAGTCACTTAGCAAAGGATCTGTGTTAAATGATTAAAAATGGAAACAAAATACCTTTATAAAACTCATTTTTTTCCTATACGTACAAATACTGATTTCAAGAATTAATTTCCTTTGATTCAATGAAATAATCTTCAAATGTTACTCATTCAAAACTGAGTACAAAAATTATCTATTACAGCCTGGACTGACGAGCGAGCATGCATGTAGGACCTTATGGCCTGTGGCCCCTGCACCGCCACCAGAACTCTGCCCTGCCCACAGCTCATGAATGGCAGACACGTAGGCAGGAACTTCTGTCTTACCCAGAACCCAGCCCTGGCATCTGCTGTGGAAACCTGCAGCAAAATTCCCTGCAGAGAGGCTAGGGGTCAGAACCTACCAGCAAAACCAGGAACTGAACATGTTGCCAGAGGAGTATAGCCAGCTCTCATCTAAAGCCTGCAACAGGAAGAAGCTAAGCACAGCAGCCAGACCCAGACAAGCATACCTGGACAAGATCAAATTTCATAGATCTGGACCCAAATTTAAATAGGCACTTAAGGCATAACTTGGCTAACATTTTGCACCGAAGTTCAGAGATCACTTCTATACAGAACGATACACACAAGGAGCAAAATGCAATCTCAAGTCACAAGCACATGGGAATAATGCAGCCAAAATTTCTGAATTAGTAGCATCTGAAGTAAACAAACAAATGCAGAAATATATAGAGGACCTCAGATTGGAGATAACCTCTGAATAAAAGAAATCTTTGAATTACTGGAGTCTGAAGTAAAAAAAAAAAAAAAGAAAGAAAACAGCTGCAGAAAAGTATAGAGGAAATCAGATCAGAAATAATCTCTGAAGTAAAAAAAAAAAAGATATCTCTAAACTAATAGCAACTAAAGTGAAAGAATAATTGCAGAAAAAGGACATGAGAGCAGAAATAACCTCTGAAGTAGAAAAAGAAAGGATAACTGTAATTAAAGATTTAATAAAAGCCTCTAAAGAAGACATTGATAAAAGTTACAGGAGAATATAAAAATGATGGAATCCTTGATTGAGCAATATACGAAAGAAAAAGATCACCTGAAACAGCTTCAAAGAGATATACAACAAAATAAAATATCAATCACAAGCTGGCAACACCACATGAACGAAAGTGAAGATAGAGTTTGAGATCTTGAAGACACAGTTACACCTAGTGAAAAAGGAAGAAGGGATCTCTTAAACACAACTAGGATGCAGGAAAAAATAATTCAACATCTGTAAGACAATGGAAAAATGAACAATGTGAGATTAAAAGGAATCAATGAGAAAAAAGGAGTCAATACAAATGATATAAAAAGAATATGGGCAGAAGTGATAGCAAAAAACTTCCCAAATATGAGAAAACAATTGAACATTCAGGTAAATGAAGCCTACAGAACTCAAAATAACATCAACTCACCTAAAAGCACACCAGACATATAACATTCAAGATCCCAGAAATCCAGCAGAAGAATAATATGCTAAAAGCCAATAAAGAAACATCATATTTAAAGGAAAACTCATTGGAATAATGGGAGATTTATCTTCACAAACCATGAAATCAAGAAGAGCACGGAGCAGAGTCCTCCATGAAAACAAATTCTAGCCCAAACTGCTATACCCCACAAAACTCTCTCTCAGGTATGAGGGAGAAGTGAAATACTTCCATGACAAGAAACAATTAAAGAATTTCATGTCAAAGCCAACCCTACACAGACTACTAAAAAATATTTCAGAGAGGGACCAAAATGATCCAAATTCTACAACTGAGACCAGAACAAACACACCAAATAGAGCAACCAATTAAACACAGGAGAAAAAAGAGTAACAGTAGTGAGTAAAAGACATGTCAATCATAAGTCAATCCATTTCAGTTATGAACATAAATGTAAATGGACTCAGTTCTCCAACTAAAATAAACAGACTGACAGAGTGGATAATGAAGCAAAAATCCAACAATATGCTTTATATAAGAAATGCACTAGCCAGGCGTGGTGGCACAAGCCTGTAATCCCAGCACTCGGGAGGCTGAGGCAGGAGGATCAGTGCAAGTTCCAGACCAGCCTGGGCTGCAACTGTAAGCTCAAGGCCAGCCTAAACTGCATAGCGAGACCTTGTCTCAAAAAGACAAAAAAAAAAAAAAAAAAAAAAAAAAAAAAAGAAAAAGAAAAAGAAATGCACTTAACTCATAAAGAAACACATAGGCTAAAAGTTGAAGGATGGAAAACAATACTACATGCGCCAGAACCTCAAAAATAAATAAATAAATAAATAAATAAATATAAATAAATAAATCAGGGATAGCAATCCCATTTGCAGACAATCTAAACTTCAAACCAAGACTGAGCAAATGAAATAAAGAAGGCTACTACATACTGGCTAGGGGAAAAATTCAAGACGAAAAGGTAACACTCATAAATATGTATGCACCCAACACGGAAGCACCAAATTATATAAGAAAAATCTTAATGGATATGAAAAACCTAATATCCAATACCATAGTCTTAACAAGAGACCTTAACACCTCTTTATCCTAAAAAGATAGGTCAAGCAGACAAAAAATTAGTAAAGAAGTTCCAGAACTGAACCAGATCTTAGAACAACTCGACTTAGTGGACATACACAGACTGTTTCACCTAGCTACTTCTGAATACACATTTTTTTCAGCTGCACAAAGGACATTTTCTAAAATAGACCACATAATAGTGCATAGGTCCTGGTTAAGTATATGCAAGAAAACAGAAATTATTTCATTCATATTATCTGACCACAGTGCAATGAGACTGGAAGTAAATGACAAAAAAAAAAAAAAAAAAAATCACAAGAAACCAAGAAATACATGGAAATTAAACAACATCCTTCTCTGCAATCAGTGGGTTACAGGATGAAATTAAACAAGAAATTAAATAATATTTACAATTTAATCAAAATTGAAACACAATCTACTGGAATTTATGGGATGCAATGAAAGTGGTTCTTACAGGAAAATTTATAGCTCTGAACTCACAGATTAAGAAAACATAACAGAAACAAATAAATACTCTTATGCAGCGCCTAAACCAACTAGAAAAGGAAGAGCAAATGAAACACAAAGCCCAAAGATAGGAGGAAATTATAAAGATTAGAGCAGAAATTAATTCAATCAAAACAAAGAAAACAATACAAAGAATTAATAAATGAAAAACCTGGTTCTTTGAAAGACTAAACAAAATTGGTAAGCCCCTAGGTAGCCTCATCAAAAAGAGGAAAGAAAGGACTTAAATCAAAGCAATAAGGAATGAAAAGGGTGAAATTACTACAGACCCAACAGAGATTCAGGGGATCATAAATAGCTACTTTTTTTGCTTTGTTTTGTTTTTTCAAAAATAGCTACTTTGAGAAACTTTACTCTCACAGAATTGAAGACAGAGATGAAAACGGACAGATTCCTAGAAAGGTACAAACTACTGAAATTGAATCAAGAAGATATAAGAATTCTCAATGACCCAGTAACAGCCAATGAAATATGAAATATAATAAAAAGTCTACCAACAAAGAAAAGTCGAGGTTATGACGGATTCACCACTGAATTCTATAAGAAATTTACATATCACAGAACCCTAATACTCCTCAAACTCTTCAATGAAATTGAAAAGGCGGCAATCTTCCCAAAATCATTCCTAGAGGCAAGTATTACACTGATACCAAAACCAGAGAGAGATGCAATTAAAAAAGAGAACTACAGACAAATTTCTCTCTTGAACAAAAATGCAAAAAGCCTCAATAAAATCCTTGCCAATAGAATACAGCAAATCATCAAGAAGATTATACAACATGACCAGTTAAGATTCATCCTAGGGTTGGAAGGATGGTTTAATATATGCAAATCTATAAATGTAATACACTATATCAATAGAACCAAAGCGAAATATCACATAATCATCTCAATTGATATAGAAAAGGCTTTTGACAAAGTCCAATACTCATTCATGTTCAAAATTCTACACAAAATTGGAATAGAGGGAATCTACCTTAATCTGACAAAAGCCATCTATGATAATCCAATGGCTAACATAACTCTAACTGGGGAAAAATTAAGTCTTTTACTTTCAGATCTGGCATAAGACAGTGATATCTTCTGATACCACTCCTATTCAATTCTGGAATCATTAGCTATATCCATTAGAAAAAAGAGAGAACTACAAGGAATAAGAATAGGTAAAAAAGAAGTTAAACTATCATTATCTGCAGACGACATGATAATCTACTTGGAAAACCCAAAACACTCCACCAAGAAGCTACTAGAATTAATACAAAAATTCAGTAGCACAGCAGGATACAGTGTAAACACACAAAAGTCAATAGCATTCCTCTACACAGATAACACACTGAGAGAGAAATTAGAGAAACAATACCTTTACAGTATCACTGAAAAAATGAAATACTTATAAATTAGCCTAACTACAGAAGTAAAAGATCTATTGAATAAAAATTACATTACTCTGAAAAAAGAGATCCTAGAGAATTTCAGAAAATAGGAATGATATTCCCTGCTCCTGGATAGGAAGAACTAACGTTGTTAAAATGGCCATACTGCCTAAATTGTTATACAGATTTAATGCAATTCCTATCAAAATACCATCAACATACCTCACAAACCTGGAGAAACCATTCCTAAAATTTATTTGGAACCAGAAAAGACCTAGGATTGCAAAGACAATCCTGGGCAACACAGGTAAGGCAGGTGGTATTACAATTCCTAACCTAAAGTTATATTATAGAGCTACTGTAATAAAATCAGCATGGTATTGGCAAAAAATAGACCTCAGGATCAATGGAATAGATTAGAAGATGCAGAAGTAAATGCAAACACACACAGCCACTTTATTTTTTACAAATGGGCCAAGCATGTTTACTGGAAGAAAGATAGCTTCTCTAACAAATGGTGCTGGAAAAACTGGATCTCTACATGCTGAAAACTGAAAATTGATCCAGGTCTCTCAACATAAACTAAAGTCAAAATGGATTAAAGATCTAAATATTGGGGCTGGGGAGATAGCTCAGTAGAATAAGTGCTTGCCTGGCAAGTGCAACGGCCTGAATTCAATTCACTGTTTAAAAAAAAAAAGTTCTAAATATTACAACAGAAACACTAAATTTGCTGGAAGAAAAATTGGGAGGAAATCTTGAAGACATAAGGGTAGGCAAACAGATCATGGACAAAAACCAAAATGCATGTTTAGCCCTTTAAAAATCAGCAACTGGGACCTCCTCCAGCTGAGAAGTTTTTGCACATCAAATGAAATTATCAATGGAATGAAAAGACAGCCCACTAATTAAAAAAAAAAAAAAACGAACTTGTAAATATTGAGACAAAGGTTTTCTATCTAGAATTTATAAAGCTCTAAAAAACAATAGAGTCTCAAAATTCAAAGATCCAATCCAGAAATGGGCATCTGAGATGAACACACACTTCTCAGAGAAAGAAGTTCAACAAGCCTACAAATACATGAAGAAATGCTCCACTTCACTAGCCATTCATGAAATGCAAATTAAAACAACACTTAGATACCATCTCACTCCAGAAAGAATGGCTATCATAAAGCAATCAACCAATAACAAATGTTTGGAGAGGCTGTGTGGAGAAAGGAACACTTCTCTACTGCTGGTAGTAATGCAGACTGATGCAACCATTATGTAAAGCAGTGTGAAGACTCCTTAAAAAACTAGAACTGGAAATCCCATTCAATTGAGCTATCCCCCTACTGGGAATTTTCCCAGAAGAACAGAAAACATCATACCATAGTGATATCTGTTCACCTATGTTTATAGCAACCCAATTTGTAATAACCAAATCTTGCAAACAACCAAAATGCCCATCATCTGAAATGCAGTTGAAAAAGACGTGGTATTTTTATACGATAGAACATTGCTCAACTATAAAGAATGATAAACTAGCAGACTTCATATATAAGTGGATGTATCTTGAACATATACACAGAAGTGAAATAAACTAGACCTACATGTGTAAATATCATATAGTCTCCCTGGAGTAAGAACTCAAATGAAGAAATAAAAATGGAAAGGTATATCACAGCTGGATTGACAATGCCTAGTGTGCCTAAGGAGGGTCACCTAGAGGAAAAAAAACATTCTCTTGGGCATTCACAGAGAGCAAGCTGATCAAGCAAAGGTCGTGACTCATCCAGATGGCTGATACTGACAACAGTTCTACAAAGCACTGTACATGGTTTCAAAGTTAATCCTAAGGGGATTTCACTAACCTTGGAATATAAAAAAAGTTACATATATAT
>PVJA010058005.1:0-10243 GCA_004027025.1 Myocastor coypus
AAAAAAAAAAAAAAAAAAAAAAAAAAAAAAAAAAAAAAAAAAAAAAAAAAAAAAAAAAAAGAAAAGGAAAAACGGGAAAGATACTATACTAATGACTAACATGTAGTTTACATAGAATAAACCTTCTGGAAATTGATCTTTTCAGTAGTTCAGGTTATTATGTCTGAATGGACATGACTCAGCTTAGTGTTTTAACTAAAGCTATGTTTGATTTTTAAATACTGTACACTTTAATAAATAAACCAAACAAAGCCTGTAGAACAGTCACTGCCAATATCACCCAGTGTCCCTGCAAATGAGAGTAACAAATGTATTCCAGTGGTCTGCAGATTTTCCCCTACATACAGCATTTAAAAAAACACAACAAGACAGACCAGTTTCCAGACTCAACTAATGAAGAAATTACAATTCAGTGCAAAATATTTTTAGACTGCGTTTCATTCTAGTTTTCCTCAGGTGAAGAAGTGGTTGCATATTATTAAAAATGTAACAAAAGCAGCTAATGCTTTCATAAAGAATATTACGTTAGGGATCCCACCCCACCTCCCCCACCCCCCATCTCTGCCATATTTTGAAAACAAAATAACATTTCCTATAGCCAGCAACTTTTTTTAATGTTACATATACTATTCTCAAGGCACATCTGATGATATATTTTATAACACAGTAGGTGTCAAAGTATGTTTACATATGATTTCTTCAGGATCCCTCCCCTTTCTGAATTCCAAATGGAGGAACTGAAAGTGCGATGTAAAGACTGGCGATCCATATTCTATCTTTGGCAAGCTTGTACAAGCACTATTGTAAATGTAATGTAAAAGAACTGTAAACTAGAACTTCTTCAGTTTATGAAACACCATTCAGGACTGCTGCTTCTTGGGTGTTTTCTTCTTTGAAAGTAGTACTCTTTTCTTCTCCTGGAGTACGCTGTAGCTTAGGAATTTCATCGCCAGAAGCACTAGTTGGGCCATTTATTGCCTTTTCTGAAGGACCATGCTCTTCAATCACATCTTTTACCTGCCAAAAGGAGATAACTTTATTCTTTATAAATGAAATCCAGTTGAAGAAAAACAAAAGCTACATAAATTAGCTAGTTAAAATCTTCATTTTCATAAGCAACAAATCAAAACTTTTAACACTGTCACAAACTAAGTCTTTCAGCTCTGTAACACCAATACCTAAAAGTGCCAAACCACAGAAAACACTCCACTGTTTAAAAAAACCTATACCTAATTTTCTTTTAAACCAATAAACTGGTTTATGTAGCTCATGTAAATGGAAGTCAGTGCCCTAGGTAGAGCCAATCGCCTTTTACTCACCTTTATAAAATTCCTATTTATATATTAAGTCTCTGAAAGCCATTTCAAAGAATTGACACTTTAAACAATTACTAATATCCACTGAGAAGAGATATACAACAGCCTTATGCTCACCAAAGTAAGCAAATATTTATTATACCCATTTTTTTTGGCAAATTAAATTTTACAAATGTTAACGCTGTATCTGAAAAGTAGTTCTGGATCAGGCATGCATATCTTCAGTTAACTGGGGCCAGGAAGAAAACCAATAGTACTTTTTTCAAACTATTTGTTTCTTTTGGGGAAACAAGTGATCATACAGTAACTTAAGAAAGGAAAAAACAAAAACAACAACAACCAAAAAAAAAAAACCCTACAGGTTAAATTCTCCTTACCATTTCTTTCTTGTTTTTAGCCAAAGTTTCCCTTGGGAGGTTTCTTTGTCTGCTCTGAGACTCAGCTCTAGAAATATAATCTGCAACTGTGACTGTTAAAGATGAGAAAAAAATTACAGGTGTTGAAAAAATATTTTTGAAGTTTATGGATAAAGAGTAATTTATTATTAAGTTAATGGTGGGTGACCCAATTTCAAAATCTTAAGCTGGGTACCACCTCTAACCAAAAACAAAGCTTGAAAAATTTGTCTATTAATTTTACTACTATAAGAAAATTTCAAGCTGGAAAAAGAGGAAATCTAGAAGTTCTCTTTCCCAAGAATCCAGCTATTTACTTCTGGTTGAACTGAAGGTTGTGAGACAAATGTGGTATAGAAACCCACAACCCAGAGCAAGAAATGTGAATGCAGCATTCTAAGCCCAGGTTAAGTATTTGCAATTAGTGGGAGAAAGTGGGGCAAAGCTGGTGCAGATCATGATATATTTGAATTTGAAAATTTCAAAGATTTACTCATGTCAGTTTTGCTTTTTAGGGGGGAAAAACAGCCATACATAGTATTTTCTGGTTTCTTAACATTTCATGCTAGAAACCACTGGAATTTAACCACCTGATTCTGATTTAAAGTAAGTGCGTGCAAACAAACTAAACATCACAAATGACACCCTAAAGATGTAGAAAATTATTTGATTGAGAAAAGGTCAATGTGAAGTCAGTGACCAGCCTACCTCACCAATTCATTAAATCTTGCCAGGACTGACAGAATGTGCTTTTACAAAGAGGATGCATCCTAGCATTAACTAAATAAAATACATTACCTAAATAGATACTGAGCCTAGCCTGACAATTCATATCTCATTCTCTTCAAGAACTTGGAAAAGAACTGAGTTGAAGAACTATCAAGATAATCACTTTTCTTACAAATTAACTTTTTTTTTTCTTGTTTCAGAACTTTTTGTTTATTTATTTATTTATTTTTATGGCCAGCTCAGCCTGCCCCGAGGGCAGGGCTGGCACAGCATGTGGTGCCAGGGATAGAACTGCGGTCCCTGCAGCCGCCTAAGCTTTCCTCAGCAGGCGCTTTAGACCACTGAACCATCCTGCCGAGCCCCCAAATTAACTTTTTATTACACTTTTTAAGAAAATACCTGGTATGTCAAAAAAAATACATGTTAGGAATAATTATAAAAAGAATAAAAAATTATTGAATCATTTGGAGAAAAAGCTGTATAGTATATATAATTTTGTTTAAATATGAATCAATTTACTAAAATTAGACCAAGAAACTCCTTGCCACAATTACTGCAATGAATCTTTTTAAAATCTGAAAAGCAGCAACCTAGATCAGGACTTATAATCATTAGAAAACCTCTAGAGACCTTTATAGTCTAAAACTTTTTTTCCAAATTATAAGAAATGCAGTTCACTTGCTTCTGTTGAATTGTTTATCTAATGAATGTATAAATAAATTTAATAATTTACAGTACTGGTCATGGGTTATCAAAACCCACTTCATAATGCTATCTACATATGTAGTGACCAAATCACTTTGACAACTATTCTAACCTGAGTAAAGAAAGCAAGATGATACATGCTTTCTGTGTCCATAGTGCATTCTTCACTGATACCTGAAGAAACTGGAAACTCTGCTGAATAGACAAGCATACTACTAAACTTACACCTTTCTATTCACTGTGCAAAAGCTGTACATACTTCAATGAAGATGTTAAGTTAAATTAAGAACTATCATTAAATATTAATAGGCACTTATCTAGAGTGTCCCACCCACCACAGGGCAGGAAAACAAACATCTAGTCAAAGAAAAACATCTATATGGCCAGTTCTTAAAATACAAGCTTCTTAAAACTTCATGAGAGTCTAATAACATCTTTACACTTATCTAGAAAAACACAGGCATTTCTGTACTACAACTTGGGGCTTCAGAATTTCCTCACCAGCACAGGTGTTAATGCCACTATATCAACATTCTAAATGTAGTAAAGAATATTCAATACTGAATTTATACAAACAGTAATAGATTCTGAGCAAAGAGGTATAATCCAAATGATGTTTTTAGGAGAATGGTGATTGAACTATACAGGCTGCCACCCACAGACCACCTTGCTCCCTCAAACAGAGAAACAACCTACCGATACTTTCACCACCTTTTTTTTTTTTGTGAGGACACTATGATGTAATTTAACAGAACAGGGTAAAACAAGAATAGATGCCATATAGTAAAACTGAAAACTCCTAATCAGACATTTAGAAATATCTGCTCCCTTGACAACGATATTTTAATATTTTAGTCCTATGAACTAAAACTACTGTCTAATAAACTGTTTTAACAATTTAGCCCATGTTAAGACTAAACTGATTGAAAGTCTACTGATAGTTCAGTAGAATAAGTACCTGCCTGCAAGCACAAAGTCCCGAGTTCAATCCAAAGACTACATTGATAGCCTGAATTTTCTTATTTATAAAGTAGGTCTAGAAAATATATATATTCATTCCTGTGCCAATTCCAAAAACTGAAATGTATATAATCTTATTTAAAGTACATTTCTAAAGCTAAAGTTTAGAGGGAGAATGGAAAGGAAAAATATAAGCATTATCTTAATAATTTCTATTTTGTGAGGGTCTTTCTTTTAAAATTACCAAATGTTTAAAACATGGACTTTCCAGAATGGGAAATGAATACCTTATCAACCAGTTTCCCAAAATCTCCCTGTAAGTACTTAATACTAAAGAAGCATTCATATTATTTGGGATAAACACTTGAAAATCTCATTTTGGAAAGAATGCAAAACTGATAAGTTTTAAAGGGGTTTCATTTTTGGTGCACACAATTTCTTCATGTTGAACATACACACGACTCTCTGTACACAGGAAACAAAATTATGCTCAAAATAACACACAGAAAACAAGTTTCTTTGAAATTACTAAAAATGATGGCCACATAAAATAACACTGAAAAGTATTAATTTGAGTAGTTAGTAAAAGAAAAAGTATCACACTATAATAAAACCAAGTACAGCATGCATTTCAAGTATTAGGAAACAGATACAATTTTTTTTTTTCCTAGGTTGAGCTATGGGTATTCCAATTCCCATGAAAATGAGGTGCTGAATTTATATGTAGTAAGCAAACACCATGCAAAAGCTGCCCAATTTTGTCAATCAGCCTCAGTCGCAATCTACAGCAAAGTCCCTGGGACAGCAAGGCCAAATTCAAGTGTGAACAATGTGCCAAGTGACCTAAGCAATAGTCTTTTCAACATGTAAAACAAGACACATTAGTTCAGTTAAGACTAGTCGCTAAACATTTACACTGAGAGAATGCATTTTAATAGTCACATTGGTTAAATAAACATCTGTGCAAAGTAAGTTTTTAATGCATATACACATTTTCATGCTTGTGACCTGCTGTCTGCAGATCCACTGAGTTACCTGGCTGTCTATCTTCTGCCTGACCCCTGAAACGACGCCTGCGGCTACGATTGCGTCGCTGGGGCTTTTTTTCACTATCATCTGTAATTGCAAAGTTTACCATGAACTATTCTGACAAAATAAACACACAAGCAAGCTAGAAACAAAACGAACAAACAAAAAAATCCTATCTTTTCTAACAGGAAGAAAAGAGATTCTAACCATCAAACTAAAAATGTTAAATATTGACAGGACATACTCTAGTAGCTTAAAACATTTCACACAGATTTAGGCCAGTTCAACTCTAATTCTCAGACTTGGATTGCCAACATTTAGGGATAGTTTTCCTCTTGAGTATGGTTGGTTTTAGCCCTTTGCAAATTAATGCTCACTCTTGGTACATGGATTTTCACCAGTACTATTTCTAATCATTTTACAGAGGTAATCTGAAAGGCCAATATTAATTTGAAGACAATAAAAGCAGTTCAGTATCTGTACAAACCTCATGAAATCAAAGGGTGTTAATCCTCCACAAATAACTATGACAAATCTGAGAATTACAAAGGTAACTACCTTGAAGTGAACACTAAGAAAAAGTCACTCGTAATTTGCATACTTCTAAAAAAGATTTCTTAAATTAATATAATTTTTGTATAACTGTATGCAATTCCTTTCTTTATATGCTTACATACCTAGACCATTTTCATTAACTGAAGCCGTATCAGATTCCGTCATTCCATCCATCAGAACAGCATCTTCATCAGTCCTCCGTCTACGAGACCGCCTACGACGGTTAGTACTGTGATGGGATTCGCTGGCATCAGTGTCTGCAGTCTGATCTGATTCTGTATTATCAAGTAAGCTGTATGGATTGCTGTCTGGATCTTTGAGCACTATATTCATGTCAGAGGCAAGAAATATTCATTTAAGAGTGCTATAGTTATGAATGCTCTGATCTATACTGAACTGTACAACTATTACTAAATTTTAATCTTCCCCAATTAAAGATAAACTGTATTTAAGTAAAATGTTTTGTCTGATTAGTTTACCTAGAAAATAAATTATTAAATATGAAAGAGGTGAAAAACAGTACAAGATGAACAGAGTCAGGTTCCTAACATTTCCTTGACAAGTTTTGAAAATATATACATATTCACAAGGTTCATCTAATTACAGGTCATAAATTACAAAAAATATTGTAACAAATACTTTTGTCTTATCATTATTCCCTAAATATAGCATAATTGTTTAAATGACATTTATATATTATAAGGTATTTGGGTAATTTAGAGACAGAATTATGCAAGTGGATGTGCTTAATCCTTTATGGCACCATGATCTATCCTTTCCTTGATGTCTTTGAACAGTGGAAAGACCCATTTGGTTATATTTTCCCATTCTTGTTTTTAAAAGAAAAAAATCCCAAGCCCTATAAATGGCTTATATTGAACTTTTACATTTGAATTAAAGATTGTTAAACATAAAAAAGTGGATGTGCTTAAGTGTATGCAAATTCAATGTCATCCTGCATAAGGCACCTGAGAATCTTTAAATTTTTATCTGTAAGAAGCCCTAAAGCAAATCACCCAATGATACTTAGGAAATGGTACATTTGGAAATGGTGTATTACATGTAGTTCATACTCAAGGCATTCCTACCCAGAGGCTATAAAAAAGAAAAAGAAATATTAAGTTAACATGAATTAAGAACTTCTTTATGAAGTTCAAGGTGATTACCTTTGTGTATAGTTGTTAATGTACTATTTTCAAATAACATTCAGCACTTTATGAACTGAAGCAATCAGGAAAAGACCAAACAATATAAGGTTGTAATTCTAACTGGATATAGAAAGAATGTTGAAATGAATGTTGACGTGTAGTCCAAAACCCTAAAAATAAGGCATGGAGGTGGAGTGAAGGTGAAAAAGGTGAAGTGTTTCAAAATACAATTCAAAGGAAAATACTCATCTTACCTATGTGCAATTATTTCTTCCAACAAAATTACAGAAGAAATTCACCTAATCACGATTTTTCCTTCCTAAGTTTCCTTGGGTAACAGCTACCAAGCTAGCATCTTTGCAGAAGACACTAAGTTTATCCATTAATCAAACACTAAAGTAAATTCAGTTTGCAATTAGAAACACAACAATGTATTAAAATATAAAAACTACTTTCCTGAAAGCATGTAAACTGAACTTAGAATTAAATCTAAACTTTTTTCCCCAAATTTCCTTAACTTTATGATCCCAGTTTTTGTATTTTGTAAGTACTTAGCATATACTTAATGTATACCCACACAACTTACTTAAAACACTACATAACTAACAGGATAATATCAAGAAAAACGTGATCTTCAAGGAGTCTAATATATTAAGCATGTACCCTTAAAATAATCTAGTCCATGCATCCCTTATTCTCTCCTCTAGCCCATTCTGTTCAGAAAGAACATTCTAGCCAGCTCTTACAACTCCATGAAACTTTAGATTTTTTAAAAAAACTCAAGAACATTATTTTGAAATGCCTAGATTTTATTACTCCAAGACACAAGCATATAAAGCAAAAATTGCCCTCTGCTCTTGTTAACAAATTAAATTATATTAAATTCTAGATTATGTGACTTAAAAAAATGCAAGAACACATAAATAAAAGCTATTTATACACCTCAAATGTTTAGTCATCTGCACACTCTTTTTAACTCAATTCCTCAAATTTTTAAGTGTTGCTTCTACAATACTCAATTTTAATACAGGAAAGTAGTATTTAGATCCCTCTGGGCTTTAGAATTCTCTTGAGTTCAGCTAGGAAAGAGATATACGTAAACTCAAAAATTCCCAAGAGAAAACTTAAAATTACATTAAGTTGTCCCAAATTGAAAAGATATATATCTGACAGCTAACCTTTTAGACCTTTCAATGATACAAACAGCCCACTGCACCATGTGTACCATGTGTTATGGTACATCCGATTCACTAAGATCAACCCTCTAAAAAATTCTGACATGAAAACTTGTAAGTAAACCTTCAATGAGAAACACTCGGCAAAAGCTTTTTCTACACTGAATACTGTATAATTCACTACTTTAACAAGTGGCTTCCAAATAAGGCTGGCCTCCACAGATAAATTAACTTTCTAACACTTAAACTGTTTACAAAAATAGATGCTGACATAGTATATAAAAGACTACCAGAACTGATGGAGGATTTGCCACCACGTGGTCCACCTCGACCTCGACCCCCTGAAACACTTCTGCCTCTTCCTCCTGGACGTCTCCTGCTGTCACGCTGATGCCGGCTCTCTCGATCATCTTCTCCTGCCAATGACCAGTCACTCAGCTCATCTTTACGTTCAGATTCAGTTTCAGAGGGGTTAGACAGCTCAGAATTTGTACCTTGGGAAAGAAGAAAACATAAACCAGTTAATCCTATTTTTTAAGTGATTTAAAAATTATTTCCTACAAAATGTAAAAGCAGGAATACTGACAATATCTATTTAAAAAAATAAATGTAAATGAAGAACAAATGGGGGTCTGAGTGTGATTATGCCTGTCTATAACCCTAGCATTCTGGAAGACTTAAGCAGAAGGATCACAAGTTTGAGCCCAGCCTGACAACTTGATAAGACTATCTCAAAATAAAGACAGAAAAGGACCAGATATGTACATTAAGTGGAAAGCCATAGGTTCAATTCCTATTATTACCAAAGAAAGGAAAAAAAATGTATTAAAACTAAGGAATTGAGTGTAAATATTATATCTACTAGTCAAATCAGATTTTTAGACAAGATTGTGTATGTTCAAGGTGATATGGCCATGAAAAGATAGATTTTTAATTGAATTGCTTTGATGTGGAGTTAACAGGACATTTACAAAAAGTTGCAACTGTACTTAACAATGACACTTGCAAAAAGCATCTGCTCATTTTCATGTTTTCATAAGTGAAATTATTAGTATAAGAAATATAATGTAACATCTGAAAGCAAATTGAATTATATAAACAAGTTTTCAACACACACACACACACACACACACACACACACACACACACACAGTGATGCCATCATTATGTACATTGATTCTACCTAGGGCAGTGATGATGAATCTTTTAAGAGTTTTCTATGAAATACACAGCCCTTACAGCACACATACCATAGGATATCATGTTCTATTGCCTCAAATTAAATTATATGAGAACACCAAACAATTTTAATGTTTCTGAGAAGACATCAATCACCTGACAACACAATCAAAGCCATGATCAGTAAGATGAAGATAAGCACGACGCTGGGCATGGTGCTACACCCCTATAATCCCAACATTCGGAAGGCTGACACAGGATCATCATGAGTTTGAGACTAATATGATTTATAAATTGAGCTCAAGGCCAGCCTGAACTACACAGCAAGACCCCGTCTCAAAAAAAGTATACACACGAAAATTAAGCATGACTTATGAAAGCTTATAAAATTTTGAACAACCTAACCAGCAATTTCAACTAGTGGTCTTTCAAAGAAATTTAGCCACTTTCACCCCTCATTCTTTGTTTCTCACAATCCACTCCCCTTATAATGTAAACAAATGTTTAGCTTCAGACCAATGAATAAAAACAAATCTTTTCTTATTTTTTAAAGTATATATATTATGCAGTTTATAATTATGGCTGTGCTTTTTTGTTCCTGTGAAATTACTTCAAAACTTGTCTATGATGTAAAATGAGAACTCCAGGTCCTGTTAGTTCCAAACGTCCCTAAATGCCAAGCCACATTTATGTAACAATCTTCTACTGTTAAATCCTGAATAAATCAGGCATGGTGGCACATGCCTGTAACCACAGCACTCAAGAGGCTGAAACAAGAGGATCATGGCAGGTTCAAGATCAGCCTGCACTACAAAGTGGGCTGAAGGGCAGACAGAACTGCACAGCGAAATCCTGTCTCAAAGACAAAAAAAAAAAAAACCTGAATAATTTTTATAGCTAATTTCCTAATATTTCATGAAATATCTATGAGATGCTTGTACTTAAAACTTGTTATTTGGGGCTGAGGAAATATCTCAGTAGAATAAGTGCTTCCCTGGCAAGTGCAAGGGCAAGGGCCTGACTTTTTCAATTTCTGGTTCAAAAAAAAAAAA
>PVJA010058006.1:0-10240 GCA_004027025.1 Myocastor coypus
TTCTTCTTCTTCTTCTTCTTCTTCTTCTTCTTCTTCTTCTTCTTCTTCTTCTTCTTCTGTCTTTTTGAGACAGGGTCCCGCCATGTAGCTTAGGCTGGCCTTCAGTTCGCTTTTGTAGCCCAGGCTGGTCTTGAACTCCCACCGATTCTCCTGCCTGTATCTTTCACTTTAAGTGAATTTATCTTTGAAGTAGGCTTGAAAGAAGCTCACATTAGGAAAACAAAAACTAACAAAAAGGAATCAGGGAGGATTTTCCTCCCATAAATAGTCTTTATAACAATATAATCATAATCATTACTACATTCACCCCCTCTCTTGCTGGCCTTGCAAGTTTCAACGGATATAGTGCAGGTGGGGCAGAAAGGTGACACATCAAAAATTTTGAGTGCTGTTGTACAGTGGCCTTGAAATCTAGTTGGTGGGATAAGTTAAAAGTTACTGTCCTAGTTACTTTGTCCTGTTGCTGGGACAAAACACTGGGCAGCTGAAGTTGAAGGAGGAAAGCTACAGTTTGTAGGGGCTGAAGTCCATCATTGGCCGGCTTCAGTCAGGGCAACCTGGCAGAAGGGCATCACAGAGGAGAAAGAGTTTATGTCAGGCAGAAGGCAGAAAGCAACAAGCAGAAATAACAAGAGGCAACAGCAGCCCTCTGTCTGTTCCTTGTGCTCTACCTTGGCTTCTCACCAAGCCAAATCAATCAGGGCCAATTTAGGAATCACATGCCCTTATTCCCAGCGTCACACACTCCATCCTGGCATCTGTACTCTACGTCCTGCTACCTTTGAAAAGCTCTGCCTGTGACAGCCTGAGAGTTTGGAGGGGGCATCGTGGTGGCTTGACAACTGGCAGTTAACTTGTAGCAGCCAGCTGAACTGAATCAGTGTGGTGCTGGGTGTGGGGCCCAGCCGAGGGTTGTTGCCCACAGCATAAAAAGAGGAGAGCTATAGAAAAGGAGGTGTTGTTAGGTTACTGTTGGCTCTCCGAAGGGAGCTTGTTGCCCTGACTTTCCTGAGATGAACTCAGCTAGTCTCATTGTTGGAAGAGCTCAGGATCTCGTTGTCACTGAAGATGGCTGTGGCACTTTTCAGGGGAGCTCTGGCCCTCACTTTGAGCGTTGCTTCCTGGTTCCAGTGTAGATCAGGCAGCCTACTTGTACAGATCCTTCACCCTACTGACAGACTTTCTAGCTTCCACCACTGGCCCTGGGGCCTTCCCAGAGCAGATCCATGAAACAGGCCTGCATGAGACTTTGCTATGGGCTCCTGGCCTTCAGCTGGATTTTTGAGAGGCATTGTTACGAGCTCTAGGTCTTCAGCTGGACTCATGCAGGACGTTGCTGTGGCATCGAGGCCCTCAGCTACAATCTTTGGGTCTTATTGCGTGGATATATTTCCTGCACTCTTTGGATCTGGCTCTTTGGATGACTTGTGTAAAATAATCTCATAAACTATGTATCCTGGAGTGTTTTTCTTACAATGCCTGACTACAGAAGATATCCAGACACAAAAACTTCTATCAAAATTAGAATTAGAAGCTGGGCATGGTGGCATGCCCCTATAATCCCAGCACTTGGGAGGCTGAGGCAGGAGGATCAACGTGAGTTCGAGACCAGCCTGGGCTACAAAAGTGAGCTCAAGGCCAGCCTGAACTGCATAGCAAGACCCTATATCAAAAGGACAAAAAAAAAAAAAAAATAGAATTAGAGCATTTATGCCTGGATTAAGAGCAGAATTTATCAGTTGATGTTTCCATCTCTAAGCAAGAATTAGTTTTATTCCTTTTAAAAATTTTATTCTTACATATATAATTTGTGGAAATGCATTTTCTTGATAACAATGAAATGATTATCTAGTTTTAAGGATACACTATGTCATGTTTACTCACGTAGTAGATTTCTAACTGGTGGTCAACTCCTTACACCCAACTGAACTAAACTAGCGTGGTGCTGGATTCAGGAGGCCCACCTGAAAGTTGTGAGCAGCATAAAGGCAGAACGGGAGAAGCTGCCAGAACACTGTGAGGGATGCTGTTTTGAGAAGCCAGCAGATCTGTTGGAAGCTTCTAGTTCTCTTGGGTTGTTCTGCGGGAGGACCTTGTCCTGCTGGCTTTCCTGATGAACTTTGAAGGAGCTCTGGTCCTCATCTTGAGCATTGTTTCCTGGCTCTGGAGGGGAAGATGGTATACTGTTCAACTTCATGGAGAAGCTTTTCATGTTGGCTTTCCCGAAGGGAACTTGGCTTTCCTCATCACTGGAGGAGCTCGGGACCTCACTGTTGCTGAGGACTGCTGTGGTGCTTTTGGAGGAGCCCTGGTGCTCACATCAAGCATTGCTTCCTGGCTTTAGGTCAGATCCCTCAGCGTGCTGGCTCAGAGCCTCATCCCCCTGGCATAGACTTCCTAGCTCCCACCACTGACCATTGGGCCTTTTTGGCACAGATTTGTGAAGCAGGATCCAGGCCCTCAGCTGGAGGGTCTTTACTAGTTAGTGGATAGATTTCTTGCACTTATTGTGTGATACTTGGGTGATTACTTGTAAATTAATTGTAAAATGTGTCTTGTTTTCCCTGAAAAACCCAAAAGCACATCACTCACTGATTTATAATCTTAAGAAGACAGAGCGATACAGTTGCTGCTTTGCCTGGGGTCTCCAGCCAATTTCCCTTCATTCTTACTCTTCTTGTTAGAACTATAGTGTTAAGCTATCGAAATGATGCTAACTGCTCATAACTGTGTCTTCACATGCAATAAAAAAAATTGTGGGCAATACTAGCACTGCTCCTTGTCAAAGTTCTTATTACAGTTTATACCATACAGTCTGTGTGTCCTGACTGACGGAAGACTGGCTAGGTGATGGGTAAACCCCATAGTTTTGAAGGAGGGATGGACACACGTCTTAAAATTTTGGCTATATGTTTTATTAAATTTTTCAATATGAGTCTGGAACATCCAACAGAATGTGACAGTAGGAAAGTACAGTACTCAGGATGAAAAGATGAAGCCATATCAAAAAGACACCAGATCCACTTTAAGCAAGTCTGGGCCAATGTGATGATTGGCCAATTATAACTTATGAAATAAACATTTGACATGTCCACTCTGAGAACAGGAGTGGGAAAAAGGCAAACACCGTGAGAATACACTACTTACTAGGAAATACAGAAAGGGGGCGTACAACCAGCCTCTCATTATGTAGGCGTTCAAGAATATATCTGGCTCGCAGTGAGTTTCTTGGAACCAATCATAACCTCAAACATGCACTCGCCACGCCCTTTGGTCCTGCTGCTCCTCCAATCAGAGCACAGGGGCATCTTAAATTTCACTCCTCACCCTTGACCAAGTCCTTCTCCCACAGGTCCCATGAGCACCTCTGACTCCCCCAGCCGTCAGCACTGCTGACATTCTGCGAATCAGCAGAAGTGAGCTCCTCACAGTGCCTTGGCCTCAGTGCTTCTGATTTAAGTGATTGGTGGTAGACTGTAGATATTAGCAAATAAAAAATTTTTTTTCCGGATAATTCTTTTGTATGGCCAAGCTAAGAACTATAGGAATCAAAAAGAGATTTCAGGACAAAAAGAATAGCATAGCAATTCATTAATAGTCAAGATCTAACTTGGCTACATAACATGCCAAAATTGTTCTCATGTATGATTCCATCCACATCCTGCAGGACTACACTTGCTACAGAAATGAAGATGGAGGCCTGAACTGGATCCTAATGAGTCATGCAGGCTTTGGGTTTGGGGAAGACTAAATGCCATTAGGGTGAGACACTCCACGAAGCGTTAATTTATGCTGCTCCCTGTAGTCCCTGTCAGAGAGCTTGACGTGGGAGACTTCCACAAGCTGACTTCAAGATTATTCTTTCCTTTATGAATAACGGTGGAGCTGCTTTTCTTCCTCGCAATTACTGAGGATTGAACCTTTATTACCTTTTGTGACAAGGTTGCCTTAAGTTGTGCAGGCTGGCTTTGAAACTTTACTCCTTCTGCCTCAGTCTCCCCAGGAGCTGTGAAACAGACGTGCACCGCTTAGAAAAAAATAGACGTAGAGGTGAGGGTAGGAAAGGGAAGGCAAGAGAGAGTAGGAGAGGAGAAACGACGGAGGAATAAGGTTATGCTGTCACTCTACCATTTGTCTGCCTGTTGGCCTGGCATGTATTTTTAGGTCAAAATGTTCTCTTTACTATTTTTATCCAGAGCATAGAGGGTAGGGACTCATCAGAGATTCTTGTTTTTAAATTATAGGTAATGAAAAACATTATGGATTGTCAAACCCAGGCTTTTTTCAACCCACACGCCATCAGACAAAAAACCTCTCAGGTTATTAATCTTTGTGAACTGTCACTTGAAAACTTGTTGTGAACCACCATTAGATTGACTTAGTTGTCCATAGCAAAATAGAACATAGTAACGTAACCTATGAAAAGTGAGGTTTTTTTTTTTTTTTTGTACCAATCAATCATTGAAGTTTTGTCCTATTTCTTAGCAATAACTATCAGCTTACTGTTTAAAATTTTGTTTATTTATTTATTTATTTATTTATTTTTTGTCTTTTTGAGGCAGGGTCTCGCTATGCAGTTCAGGCTGGCCTTGAGCTCACTTTTGTAGCCCAGGCTGGTCTCGAACTCGCACCGATCCTCCTGCCTCAGCCTCCCGAGTGCTGGGATTACAGGCGTGCGCCACCACGCCTGGCTGTTACTGTTTAAAATTTTGATCTCCATTTATCTGATGTCAGGATTTTTGGAGCCCGCAGGGGTGGAAAGGATCATCACATTAAATTGCTTAAGTTAGAGTTCAAAGAGAACTTGTGTCTTCAAAAGAAACACAAGAGCATTCCCAAGTCTCTTTTTCACTCCGTCCTGTTACATTCTAAACAGTGTGTTGACTGTCTTGTTGGTTTCCATACCTGGTTCCAATTTGAGTACCTTCCACTTCTTCTGTCTGAGGAAACTGGTCCTGCTGGTCGACTTTTACTTTCTTCCCCACGTTTTTCTTTCAGACCACTTTAACCTTCGGTGTCCCTGTAGCATCTTAAAGTTTTGCACAGTGTTCTCCGGGATCTAAAGCAAATTGATTATTAGTGCTTGTTGCTACGGCATATGTGTGTGTTGTCTTCCTAAAAAAACTGTGAGCTTTGTTCAATGTTAAACCCTCCGAGAAAAGGAACGTCTTCTAGTTCTGAATCTGCCCCTGCCTGTGGCACAAGACTGTGCAAATTCTGGCCATGATCAACTAAATCAGGATTGAGAATTTTATACAATCAATGGAGCATAGTGTTTTTTGTTGGGAGTCTAAGACCAAATGGCATCATATTTTAGGCCTTTTTAAAAAAGTATGAAGAGTTTCATATTTAAAAAAGCAAACAATCCTCTTGTGAAATATTTTTAAGCCATGAACTTTCTCCACAGAACCAAGGAAAAATGGAAAAATAGCAAAAGTATACAGAAATATGATGTTTGACAGATTTTTTTTTTTCTGAACATAGGAATCAGCCGTGTGGCCCAGTGTTCTTTTGTCACTTTAGCCTCAGCCTTGAGCTCCTGTCCCTGCCTCACTCAGCTCCAGTCTCTGCCCCAAGGGGAGGGCTGTGGAGGGAACGGAGTAGATGGCGTGATGATGAGGTGCCGGAGCCTCCGTTGGTCTGAATGAGTCATTCAGTCCCTTGTGGTGGCTCAGTCAAGTTCTGATCTATGCCCTTTTATGGTCGTGCTCTGCGAAATTCTTTCAATGATTCAAGCTCTCACATTTTTTTCCTGAGTCTTCCCTAATCCATTCAAAACCTTGCAAGAGATTCTGTGCTATAATGCTGAGTAACCATGTCTACTTAACTAAATATAACCCCAACTGTAATAGAAAAAGAGAAGGATGCTATGTATCTTTCAGCAAGTTATAAAAATAGAGGATTATTTGAAGCCAGTGTCATAAGTAGTAGTTGTAATATGGCCTTGATCTGACACTGAGGCTTCATGGAGAATTATGTGCTACTTTTAATTGTATGTCTTTATAGCATCCTGAGATTTTATTTTTTCCTGCAAGACTGATTCAGCACTCTTTGTCCTTTGCAGATATCTTCTTACTAAAAGTCATGGTTTGGGGTTTTTGCAAGGTGAACAACATAATACAGAACACATTTTATAATATTTTATAATGAATCACCCAAACATTGACATATAAAGAGTGCAAGAATTCTGCCCACACGCTAAAGACCAAAGAATTCATCTGAGGGCCTGGATGTCCTTCTTGAGTCCAGCTGAAGACCTGGCACTCATAACAGTGTTCCCATGAGTCCAGTTGGAGGCCCAGAGCCCACCACAAAGTCTCATGTAGGCCCACTTCATGGCTCTGCTCTGGAATGGCCCGAAGGTCAGTGGTGGCAGCTAGAAAGTCTATATCAGTGGGATGAAGATCTGGGCCAGCAGTCTGCGCAGTCTGGTTCCTGCCTTGAGCATCGCTTTCTGAAAAGCCCCACAGCTGTCCTCAGCAACAGTGAGGCCCTGAGCAACTCCAGCCATGAGGAAAGCCGAGTTCCTATCAGAAAGGCCAATGTGCCAAGCTTCCCTACAAGCCGTACAGTGTACCATCTTCCCCTCTGGAGTCAGGAAGCAATGCTCATGATGAGAGCCAGAGCTCCTCAAGATGAACCATAGCCATTCTCAGAGACAATGAAGGCCAGAAGCTCCTCCAGAGGTGAGAACAGCCGAGTCCTTCAGGAAAGCCACAATGTCAAGCTTCTCCAGAAGAATAGTATAGAGAACCAGAAGCTTCCAACAGCTCTAACAGCTTCTCCAAACAGCCTCTCTAGCTGTTCAGGAACTTCTCCTATTCAGCCTCTTAGGCTTCTGACACCAGTCTTCCGATGGACCTCCCACACCCAGCGCTGCGCTAGTTCAATTCAGCCAGGTATAAAAAGCTGACCACCAGCTACCAATCCATCTCATTGGTGAAGGCAAACAGTAAGTTATCACCCAGAAGACAAGAGCTCCAGAAAGAACAGACTGTCAGTGAGGCACTCTTGCCTTCAGTTAGAGGAGGGAGGGAGAACGCGTGAAGAAGAGATGGAAGATCTTGTTTTCCACCATGACATTTGCAATCAGATCACATAATATTTTTCAAAAACAGGGTGGTCTGAGGCAGAGACAACAACATCTGCTAGTGAGGAGAGACAAAATGTGTCCTGCTGTCCTGTCCCTTTGCTCCTAGAGTACCCACTTGAGGAAGATGCTTGGGAATAGGGGAGTCCGTCCCTGTCTTTTGGGTGCTGTTACTGTGCGTAAATTTTCCATTAGATTGGAATTTGTATTTATTGAAAAAAGTTTTCTTTGGTATGTCAGCTTCAAACTTTCATCCAGCTCATTTGAGAAACTTCGAGAGCGTTCTGCTTCATATTTCACATAACCGCATCAAAATGTAGCCAACAGAACCTTTAAAGTGATTGGAAAGTAAATTGTTGACTAAGCTTCAATAGCTCCAGAAAGTCAAGGCACTATGCATTTTCTTAATTGTCATAAATACGTGTTGATACACAACAAACTACTTTCTATACTATATGGTCAGATACTTTATGACTCATCTCAATTTACAATTAATATACATATCAAATTTTATATCATCAAGAGGTAAAATTAAATGTTAAAACGCCAATAGACAAACAGGAAATGTATAAATCACACCCATAGAAGGTCACACGAGGGCTGGGCCAGGGATTCAGGTTTGCCTCATGATCAAAAAATGCGGGTGCGGCTGATCAACGATTCTCTTAATTATGGAAAAGCAAGCGAGTAGTCTCATTGAAGCCAAGCTTTTGTCTGTGGAGGTGCTCGCCGCTGAGCCTGGATTCTGCCACATTCAAGTCAGAAGCCAAGTGTTTCAGCCTTCATATTCAAAGAGATTCACTTACTAGCCCTGTACAGTGAATGCTGCATTACGTAGTGAAAGGCATTTTCAACAGCATTGTTACAATAAAAGAGAAATAAATATTAATGGTTGTTTCTTGAAGCAAAAACTGGCACATTTATGTTAACGAGTCAATTTGGAAAGGAGCTGGACTTTATCAAGCGGCTATGCATGTAACGTTTTTGGAGTACTATTCAGTTTTCATTGTGTTCATGATCCCTTAAGTTACTTTCTTATGTTTTCAAATAAGACATGAATATATTTACACAAATAAATAATCTTTATTCATTTATTTACTTTTAATAAATGATCTTTAAATGTGTCAAATTTGAGACAGATAGGTCTCCTTCTCTATCTCTTCTTTAGTTCGTTTTATTAATGAGGAATAATCACTTTTTCATCACTTTTTTTTTTTTCTTCAGGACCAGGGATCAAACTCAGGACCTTGTGCTTACCAGGCAGGCCCTTATGCCACTAAGTGATCTCCCCAGCCTGGCCACGTTGTGTTTTACTTCTTATATGACTGCTACCATCTTCAGTTGCATTGATTTATCAATGTCTGCTTCACTTTTCTTATTGCTGAGACACAATACTTGATCCATACAAGGAGAAGGAGAAATGGTTCACTTTGCCTCCCCATTCGTGGAGGCTTTAGTCTGCAGTTAGCTGGCTCCAAGACAAGGCAGAAGGCAGCGGTGCATCGCAGAAGAGAAACAGGTCATGGTGCAGCAGGGAGGAGGAAGGGAGCAGCAAGCAGCACCCATACCCAGGGTGGGTCTTCCTGTTGTCCACACCCTGAATTATGCTAAGTGAATCAGTGGATTAATTTTGTACCACACACCCTTAATTCCTGTATCACACACTTTTTTTTTTTTTTGTATTTAGTAAAGGGTATACAGGGTCTCACTATGTAGATTGGACTCATAGGGATCCACCTGTGTTCAGCCTCCCAAGAGTTGGGATTACAGGTGCATGCCGCCAGGCCCAGTCTCAATCACCAGCTCAGTGTGCCCCGGGGGTGGGGTGGGCACGGCAGCTGGAGGATCCCACCTGGCTGCTGTGCTCTGCCTAAGCAGGTGCTTTAGTTCACTGAGCTATCTGGCCAGCCCAGGTTTTCTTTTTTGTTGTTTTGTTTTGTGTTGGGTCTCACTACACACCTCGGACTTGTGGTGATCCTGCTGATTTCTGCCTCCCTAGCACTGGGATTACAGGTGTGTTCCACCACGTCTGAACAGCAGTGGGGCCAGCGAGGATGCGGTGCCAGGGATCGAATCCCGGCTGCCTGCGCTTACCTAAGCAAGCACTTAATCTGCTGAGCTATACCGCATAATAGGGATATGGCACTGAGAGAGGGTGAGAGGCTCCCAACCCCCCTGCTGCTGCTGCTCAGCCTGTGCTTCTGGACCCTGGAGCCATGTCCTCAGCTGAGCCCTCAGTGCTGACGGCCAGGTTCAGCCGCTCTCCTGCTGCTTCAGGTCCTATTCCATTTCGCCTCACTGAGGACATTGCTCCAGATGTTCACTGTTCTGTTTCTGTGTCACCAACTAATTCCTCCCTCCACAGGAGCTCCCCCCTGCCTGTCCATGATGCTCTTTTATAATGCACAAAAATCTTTCTCCACCCTTTTCCTCTCCAGATATCTCACATTTTTTCCTTTTTATAGGAAGGAAACTTTAAAGATAGGCAGTTATTTATACCCACTGTCTCCAAATTTTCTTATCCTCTATCTTTATTGCTATATATCTGGCTCTTAGGATGAATCTTGATATGAAGAAATAAAAATATTTTTAAATAAATGAATTATGGTGTTCTTTTTCATAAATTTCTATTTTAATTTCTTGAAATGCATGCTAAGATCTTTTTCAAATAAAATACATGGGTGGAAAAGCCTATTTATACAGGTCTTTATCTTGTTTTTAAAGATGGAGTACTAATGATTTCCCTGCTTAAAGAATTTTATGGTCAAGATAAATTTGGTTTCAGTTATAGTTATTTATTATTCATTGTTATCTTTCTAACTGCAAAAGAATTTTTAATCTTTCACACGATTTTTATTTCCAACTAGAAACTGGTTTATTCTTGGTTAGTTGATTGTGTGGAGTGGCTGTCTAGGTTTGAGGTTTTTTTTTTTTTTTTTTTTTTCTTGTCTTTTTGAGACAGGGTCTCGCTATGCAGTTGAAGCTGGCCTGAAGCTCACTTTTATTTTTCTTTTTTTAATTTAATTTATTTTATTTTAAAGAGGAAGAACAAAAACTACAACAAATAACAAGAACAAAGAAAGCAAAGCAATATAATACAGTATGAATGGTGCAGAATTTCAGAACAAGAATGAAATATTAACAGTGATT